>LOND01020284.1:0-43953 GCA_014220965.1 Paragonimus kellicotti
GGGATAAGCTGCTCCTATAATCTGCCACCCTATTCGGTCCTGGGTTCCATTCTGCGGCGTGCGTCGGTCTCACCAAGCCGTCACTAGGTCCAAAAGCTGTCCACCACTTCGCCTCGGTCTACATCGGACCACCACCGTTCAAAAACCAATTTCTCACAACCCAATCTCCCTGGCCTCGACGGCTTGCTCGATTTGCCAGGCCAACCCACATAAACGGCCTCATCGACTTTGCGCCGACTCGACTTGCGACGCTCAAATCCGTGTTGCACGCGACCACGACTTTTGCCAACATTTTCAACCTTTGCCACGTTTTCGGGCAAAATTACACAGGCGCCTTGTCATGCTTGTGGCCTAATTCTTCGTCGAATTTTGGAACTTCCCTTCCCTCTTAGCCAGAGCCAATCTATTCCAACAATTTTTCGGAGCTAGTTACGTTAACCACCGGTGAAACGCCAGGAAGCTGCATCTGCACGTATTTTTCGGTGTGATCTTGGAATATTTGTAACATCGTCTCCTACATATGCATGTGTGTAAATTATTGTGGCAACTCAAATCTTTTGAAATGAACCAGTGGAAAAAATGAACGGTCAGCTTCTCCGGTGCGTGCATCAAACGATTGTGAACTGCAAACCTTTTCTCAATGATTACGCTTTCTTTTGGCCACAGATTTCATGTTTGTCTCGTTAGGCAACTGTTTGTTGCACTGTACCGCCTGTTATTTTCTGTCATGTTCACTCAAATCCTGAAGTGTCTCTCACAACTGCACAGGAAATATATATCACTTTTATATGGCCTGTTAGAAAACTTACATTTCGCATCATTCGTCACAGTACACAGGACAACTCCATATTTTCAATTTTGGCGCGTGAAATTGCGTTTATTTCCTTCATCTCGCGAGTACCCGTGCTACCACAGAGATGACTACCACGAAGGTACAACCAAAAGCCGCTTGTAAGGTTTTTTAAGTATTTTGTGCTCCATAATCTTCATCGTTCACATTTGTCAACTCTCACAACTTCACATGTACACTCGATGTTTAAAGCATGTGAATCGAATGAATCAATAATCACTGAGAGAAATTCCATCTCCGGGGTCACCAGCCATGTGTTCTCTCTGCGTTCAGCGTCGTTTGTGTACAGATTTTCTGGGAGTTGGAGGTTAACGGAATCAACCGTCTAGTTCAGCACATCTCCGTATTTACCTGTTGCCGAAATCATCGCCGTTATGACGTCAAAATCCCTCGGGGGCGACACAGCAGATTGTGCTCATTGAATATCTCATTCGGTGTGGTGGACCCCTGAACCAATGGACCTTTGTGGATTATTATGATCCAGTCCTTTTTAACTTCATTACAATCTTGCTTCGTTTTCTTTTTTCAAGCTCTACAGAGTTTCTGGATCAACTACACCTCCTAGCGATCGGCATTCAGCTTGAGTTCGTCTGTTTCCGTATGCTGTTTCGTATGAACGTCACGCGACCTCGATCTACTTGGAAACAGTGCAGTGAAGTGAACTGAATTTACTTTTGAAGATTCCCAGTGATAGAGTGGGCCATGATACTCTTTTCTTACGCCACTCCATATACACTGAAGTTGGAAAAACCATGTGATATCGCCATTTCTAACCATTTCTAAGAGCAGCGTTTTGTCGATCAGCATCTATTTGGAATCTCGCGAACAAAGAGAAAAAGCACAAATATCGTATAGACAAGGAAGCCGGGAACGTTGTCATACATGTTTCACAATCAAAGTTGTTAGTGTTATCGTTGAAAGGCAATGGTAACATTGTATGGTCGTATATTTTCATTCCGACCATATCTTCAGAACGGCGCGAAATGAAGCACGATCAAGCTATAGGATGAAGTAATTCATTTCGAAAATTGCAATGAACGCATTTGCAAGATTCGAAGAAGCGAGCTAACACCAAGAACGGGTTACTTTCGCGAAAATGGCGGAAAAGGCCGTCACCAAATTCAAGTTTTTCCATTAACGCCGCCTATTTATAATTGATGTACTGTAGGTACTCTGTCTGAACTTCCGACTTTTACATTTTCGAAAATATTTGAAAATACGAGTAGTCGCGTTGAAATAACCGTTTTCCCTTTTGGATGACCTTTAAGCCGAATCCTTCGAAACGGATAATTGCTCCTTGTGGATCTGCACTGCATTCTACATGACGCCTGTTTATCACTCAGTAGGTACGATGACCATGGCTAGATGTGGTACTCAAACTGCGGACGTACATGTACCTCATATATCGGCCAATATAGAACCAGGTTCGCCTGATGCTACGGACTTCTTCCGTGTATACGTCGTTCCGCTGGTCTTTCGAGCCGCCGCTATACATTGAGTGGATGCCTCAAAGTTTGAGGTTGTTCTGACTCCTAGGTACCTCGCTTCGTTTACCCGTTCTGTGTTCATGAAAATTATGTTTCCCTATGTGCTTATTTGCATCTTCCACTCCAGCCGTAGACACCTGTTTGCACTCGGCACCATTAGGTGGTAGCTCCCACTGCGCAGTTCATTGGTATATTTCGTCAAGGACACGTTGCACTGAGCATTCCGTTGGACACCTTACAAACTTCAAATCATCCGCGAACAAGCGGCGTGGGCAAGTCAGTCTTCGCACCGGGTCATTAAAGTAGACTGAGAAGAGTAAGGTACTCAGGACTGACCTATGGCGTACTCTGCTGCTTGCACTCGCTAGATCGGATTGGGCCTCCTTCGCTTGTACGCAGAAGCCTCTACAAAGAAAGTATTCCTTAATCAGCGTTACGACCCTTGGAGATACCCTTGAAGCCCTTGCTTTATTATTGGCAATGCATGATTCATCGAATTAAAAGCTCTGCTAGATATTGTATGTATCCAACTTAGGCAGTTGGTCCAACACCTCACCTGCCGGCGTCGCAGATCGATTGACAGAGGTTTCAATCCTACGATGCCTACTACTATCTATAGCATGCTCCATTCCAAGAATATGAAGTAGAGCCCCCACCTTCCCTTCACTCGCCGTAACATGTATTCCACGTTCACCTTTAATGCATCCAGCACTCATTCGTATGGATGCCTTGGACTGAGCTTAGTTAAAATGAACCTTCGGGTTCTGATCAGCTCGCTGGGCCAGATTACTCTCAAACGTCAGCCGGCATTTTTTCTGGACTCGATTGACTGTGTTTCGAGACCGTCTACATTCAAAATACCGTTTATGTTGTCCCGTTAACTTTGACCTTCTCTACGCATATCGACTGATGGTTTGACCAATACTTCCCTACCTTCAATTGCGGCAGAATACCGCGCCATTTGACCATGTAGAGCAGAGCGAACTCAGCCTCAAGATTTCTAATGTTCACTTCCATTCTCTTCCAGCTTCTTTCCCCAGATACCTTAGCCCCATAAACACTAGTCAACCAACCCCTCAATCGCTTCCTCTCTTTTTCTCACGAAGTGGACAGTAGGTGTATTGTGTGCCCTGCGGGTAGTAGTATTTCCGTCCGTGTGATTGATGTGGACCACTCCAGTTGTTAGTTCTCTCCCTTACCCTCACACATCCCATTGTAGTGGCCTAGTGATGACCCTGGCCTACCCGCCGTTCGATGCGCAAAATTCTTTACAAAATCCGAGTCCCCATCATATATAGGATCGTGAGCATCTTCGCTTGCCGTCCGCTTGCAGCATGCGATCGCAATTGTTTGTTTTCGAGCTCGTCAGCTTATGTGCGCCAATGGCGTTTCCGGCTTGTTCGCGCGCTCGAAGTTGGGATTCTGATTCACCCAGTTATTTCCGCGTATCGGTCTCGTTTAACGTTGGTCGGGACCTGTTGTTACTGACGTATAATATAATAATAATACGCTGGCTCTCCCTCACTTAGTCGCATTTTTATTTTGTTTGTGGTGTTAATTGCGCATGCCTAGGATGCATCAACTAAGTGCGCGTTCGCATCAAACCTTCATTCCCAAACAACTCACCTGATGTACTTCTGTCTCATCACAATGACTATATCCCTGTTCATCCCAGCTTTGACCAAAGTACTACAGACTGCCCGATACAGATATCTCCAGGAGGCACCCAGCTATCCGAAGCCGTACCCACGTCCTCCTCCCCGAGATCAATTCGGCGATTCAGCGGTTAGCGGTTAATACAGGGGGTCAAAGCAGGACGCCCAAATACCCGGATCCAGTCCGTCTGTCTTGTTCGGGGTCAAGCGCAGGCACCAGGAACAGGATATAGCACCGCCCTTACGAATTACAGTGAACTCCAAGAACAGAGTAGTACCAACAGTCCTTTTCAAGCAAATAAGAGTAGAGAATTGCTTTAAAACGATGTGTGAAAATGCGCTGACGGCCAGAGAAGGAACGCCGTTCCACTGGTGGATGACCCAACAAGTAAATGACTCTTACCTAAGGGGGATAGGTCAATGGAGCGTGTGAAGCCATTGGCATGTCCCATCGGTCGTCATCATTTGCTACGATGAAGAGTTGTCCTACTAGGTCTACCCTTAAAAATAAGTGTGCGAATCAAATCAGCGCGGAGTCGCCAAAATTGAAATGGATACGAATGAAGAATTTTAAGTCTAGATCAGTACGCGGTATTTTCTAAACCCGTAGCTAGTTTGGTAGCCACGCGATGGACACGCCCAACACCCAGTTTCTTTCTTCAGGCCGGTATACACGTATAGTGTCCACAATTCACAGTCATATTTGATAATTCATTTTTTTACATTTTTGTATATACCGTTCTGTTAACCTCATCCGTACACTTGTTTGAAATCATCAACTCACTCCGCGTGTTAGCTAATCCATCGACGCTCAAAGTTCGTCATTCCACGCCGCGTGTGGAATCATCCGTCGGTCGTTTTCCGAACTTCACCCCTGGCGCTGTCTTTCTGTCTTGTGGTGGTCTATTCAACTCAGCGGACCTCGACTTATCAGTGAGTCGTTCCTGTTTACCGATACGTCTTCTGTTTTCTTTTGTACGCTTACATTTGAAGCCTATCCATTACCGTTACAACCCTCCTTGGTGTTATCATATCTTTAGTCATTTTTATCATTTGATTGATTAGTCGACTGCAAAATTGGCTAGCCCGTTAAATTTTCTTCGAACTGTACTTTGCCCTTTTCTTTGGTATTATTAGAAATATTTGATGAAAATATGGACTTTGACATTAAAGCCCAACACAGTACTGCTTTAAAACCGCCCGAATACGGCGACCGAAACCCTCGACTGTGGTTCCACCAGATTGAGGCCGCCCTTGCCACCAGGCTAATAACGTCAGAGAAAATAAAATTTTCATACGTGGCGCAGTAACTTCCTTTTGACGTCGCAGCGAGGTGGAAGACCTGCTAGTGTCAGTTCCATCCGATCTCCCTTATACCCGGTTGAAAAACGCCATAATAAAGCGGACTGGAAAGTCAGAGGCTAAGCTCTTGCATGACTTGTTTAATTCAGTTGAGCTGGGCGATCGGTCTCCATCTCAACTGTTACGTTATATGAAAGGCCTTTTGGGCTCGCGGAAGCTTGACGATGCAATCTTGAGACAGTTATGGGCGGAAAATCTGCCCTCCGCTATACAACATATTTTGGCCGCCATGGATGAAGACAGCACAGTTGACAAATTGGCAGGCCTTGCGGACAGAGTGTTGGAAACTCCCCCTTCACAGCCGGCGTGCGCCGCAACCAAGGCTGTTCCCACGTCGTCCCCTTCAATCTCAACTACTGATGATAGCCTGAAACTTTTTATTGAATAGGCCACTACAAAATCCAGGTGTGGTCATTCACACAAACCTATTGAATCCAATTTGATGACAGGATTACCCTTCTGGCATCCGGCCGAAGTTATCTTCAAATTGGCATTTGTTTGAATTATCCACTTTGACTGAACGGCATAGAGATGTTTTGGCCTATTTTTGATATACAGCTAGATTGTCACAACCTTGGATTTCTGGTCATGCTTGAAGTTTCAATAAGAAAAAGGATCGCAGAGTTGGTTGCCACACTTGAGAACCAGGTCAAATGTAGTTTTATAACGTATTATTCAACTACTTGTCCTAGTCACTCGAAATGAGCGGGAACATCTTCTGGATATGTTTGTAAAAATTGATGGGAAGCGACCATTCGCAAAACTTGATCGGCTCAAGTTCAGAGAAATTTTACATCACACATTTCATATGACTGACGACTTATTACTTGACCGAGGTATATCAAATAATTTACTAACACGCTGTACGGCGCAGTTTTTCGTGCATTTGATTACAATTCTGATGGGGGTATTACGGCAAAAAAGTGGGTCATTGGTCTATCTATTTGTTTGAGAGGATCTCTCCAAGAAAGAGCAGCTTGTACGTCTACGTTTACCAGAACCTACAATTTATCCAAGTCACATTCAGAGCCTATGATTTGAATTCTGATGGTTCGATATCACGCGAGGAAATGTTTCAATTACTGAAAGCATCCCTTATAAAAGTGAGTAGAGTATATATAACTTTCTGCGTCTGCTAACCATGATATTAACAGACATTTTCTGTAGTTACGGAAAGCACTGCCTAAGCTGTAAGGGGCTAATAAACCACTTCCCTATTCGGCAATCAAATGTGATAACACCAACATGTACACGCAAAATACACCGATTACTGATACCTAAACGACCTTAGTTACAGAACTGAAAACGTAAACGATCATGTTTGGGCTAAAAGAGGGTGAAAAAGATGTACGACCAATATCACCAAAAATATAGTTGATGGTTTCAACACTAAATAAATTTAACAGGTTGGCTACAGATCCAGAGGGTTCTTGACTCGCATTGGATCTGCTTCTCGGTCTTGTGGATATATCCACGTCCTTATAAGGACGTAAAAACTCATAGCCGTCACTGGATGCGCCGCAGAGATAGCGGTAGCGGAGTCTCAGTTGTGCGTTAATAAAGGCGGAGACAGAGATAATGTATCATCATCATCATCATCATATCAGCCATGAGCCTGACCAAAGGTACTGTGGCTCGGGCTGCCGCTCACCTCAACAGTGACGTGGAATATCCTATCCTATCCTAGGCTCACTAATTGGTGAGCCCGTGTATTGACTTTCAATACACGTTTTGCCAAAGTTTTGCTCATTCTGCAGTCTTCCTCCTATAGGTCCCCGCGAAATCTTCGTATTTTTAATCTGCTACTATCTCTCTTCTCATTACTGCGCTTTCTGATATTGTGCGGGAAACAACTTTCTCGGAGAATACTGTCATGATTAAACCTCCTGAGTTTGGCAGTAGAGAACCTAGTTTGTGGTTCGCACAATTGAAGTTTTTTTTACTTTCGGCGAATCCACTCAGAGCACCATGTACAATTACGTCGTCTCGAACTTACCTAAGACCGTAGCTGCGGAGGTTGCGAACTTAATTTATGAGCGCTCAGCTGATAACCCGTACAATGTCATCAAATCAGCCATTATTAACCGGATGTCAGCTTCTGACGAAGACAACCTTCGCAAGCTCATTGCTGGCGTCGAAGTGAGAGATCGCACTCTTTCACAGTTGCTTCGACACATGACCCGGTTGTCAAACAAGCAGACTATCAACGAACCGGTGTTGCATGAGTTGTGGCTTCAGAACCTCCCTCGCGAACTCCGTCACACATTGGTTGTTTTGGAGAAGGACACACCGTTGACCAAACTGGCAGGGTTGGCGGACCAGGTGCATCACAATTACGCTCCTCGGCAAGTAGCCCAACTGCAGGCGTCTTGCAGCCGCGACACCCTACAACAGGACGTCTGGAACCTGAGAGAACAGTTCTCACAAATGTCCTCGCAGCTAGCCACTCTAACGAAACTGCTAGCAGACAAATGGTCACCAACACGCTCAAAGTCCCGCCCACGAAGTAGGTCGCGCGCACAACACTTCGACAAAAGTGTGTGCTATTACCACCGTCGATTTGGTACACGTGCTCGTCGTTGCAACCAGCCCTGTTCCTTTCGGAAGGGTGAAAACCGACGGGAAACGACCAAGTCAGTCAGTTGTAGCGACGGCTGCCACTGGCTCGTACTTATGTCGCCTGTTTTATGTATTCGACCGCTCAACGTCTCTCAATTTCCTCATTGATACGGGCGTTGAGGCTAGTGTTATTCCACCCACGGGTGACAAGCATAACCTCAAACCAGTGTCGCATACCCTACTGGCCGCCAACCGCACCACTATACAGACTTACAGAGAGAAACTACTCACTCTCGACCTTGGTCTCCGTCGGCAATTCCACTGGACATTCACCGTTGCAGATGTACAGCATCCAATTATTGGCGTTGACTTTCTCACCTTCTTTGGACTCGTGGTGGATGTAAGAAGTCGGAAACTGTTGGACAGCACAACAGCCTTGTGCGTACACGGAAAGGCCACATCGATTAATTCAATGAGATTACGTTCGGCTTTACCAAACAACAGTTTCGCAACTCTGCTTCGACAGTACCCACGCCTCATCAACCCATCAGGCTCATTGGCACCAGTAAAACGTGACGTTTTTCACCACATTACCAACAAAGGACCACCTACTGTCGCTCGCCCCGGTCAGTTATCACCAGAGAAACTCAAAATCGCCAAAGCTGAATTCGAGAGCCTTCTGCGACTCGGAACCATTCAGCCGTCCAGTAGCCCTTGGGCTTCACCCTCACATATAGTACCTAAAACCTTACACGACGTCCGTGTGGTGATTATCGCACTTAAAAAAATTCCACCGTCCCTGAAAGGTACCCAATTCCTCACATTCTCGATTTTTTCATCGGTCTGCACGGTATGACCATTTTCTCAGGGCCTGAGTTAGTTCGGGTACATCACCATATCTCCGTGGCCCCGGAAAACGTGGCGAAGACGGCAATCACTACCCCCATTTGGACTATATGAATTTGTCCGCATGCCATTTGGGTTGCGAAATGCAGCTTAGACCTTTCAAAAGTTCATGGACGAGGTCCTCCGTGGTCTGCACTTTGTGTTTGTCTATATTGGCAACATTCTCGTTGCGAGCAAGGACGAACATCAGCACATGTCACATTTCCGTGCAGTTTTCGAACGTTTTGATCAGTATGGCGTAACCCTAAATCCGATGAAGTGCGTCTTTGAAGTAGACTCCATAGATTTTTTGAGCCACCGGATCACTCGTGACGGTATTAAACCCTTACCAGAGAAAATCGCTGCCCTTAAAGATTATCCGCCACCACAATCCCAGAAAAGCCTGCGTCGGTTTCTGGACATTGTATATTACTACTGCCATTTTATCCCGCACTATTCGGAGTTGTTGAAACCACTTGCGGATTTGTTAAAGGATAATCCCATGCATTTTGTTCCACTGTCTCCTGCTAAGGCTGCATTTCTCGAGGCCAAAGACGCGCTTCACAAGTGATAAACCTGGTACACATGCGTGTAGACGAAGCTTCGGATCTCATTTTACAGACCGATGCATCCGAGTCAGCTGTCGGCGCGGTTCTGCAACAGATCGCGAACGGTCAAGCCCTTATAATTTTTCTCCCGCAGGCTTCAAAAAGCTCAAACGTGCTATAGTACCTTCGGTCGCGAGTTGCTGGCTATCTTTCTCGTCATTGAACACTTTCGTCACGTGTTGGAAGGCAGGCGTTTTGTTGTCCTAACAGACCACAAACCACTTATTTATTCTTTCAACGCCAAGCCCGGCCGTTATTCTCCAGTGGGAATTTGACAGTTGGACTACATTTCCTAGTTCACAACGGACATACGATATATCGCGGAAGATAAAAACATCGTCGTCGATGACTTGACCAGAGCTACTTTAAGTGGTTTACACCGAACTGACACTGTTAATTCGAGGGAATTAGTCCGAGCACAAAACAACGACCCGGAATTGCAGCAGTGTCGCACCTCTTCTTCTCTCAAACTTCGGGAGTTGCCTCGTGCCAACTGCGAAGACACACTCATATGCGAGACCACGACAGTTTGCCCTCGCCCATTTGTACCAGTAAACTTCAGACATTCTGTTTTTAACAGTCTTCACTGCATGTCTCATCCCAGCGTTCGCGCCATCGTCAAGCTCATTTCAGACCGACTTTTATGACCGGACATGCATAAGGAGACACGAGAATGGGCGAGAACCTGCCTTGGTTGTCAACGCAGCGAAGTCCACCGAAATACCATCACGACCCCCGGCACGTTCGCTAACCCCGACGCACGTTTGTCATGTCCATGTTGAGATAGTCTGGCCGTTACCGTATTCAAAAGGTTATCGGTATATCTTGACGTGCGTTGACCGTTTCACCAGATGGCCAGTGGCAATACCCCTCCCTAACACAAGTACCGAAACAGTTGCGCGAACGTTCATCGACGGATGGATCTCAAACTATGGTGTTCCAACTACGGTAACCACCGACAGAGGCGCACAATTCCAATCAACGCTGTTCAGGGAGTTCAACCGGTTGCTTGGAGTCGATCATATCAAAACCACTGCATACCACCCAGCAGCAAATGGTCTGGTCGAACGATTTCATCGTCAGCTGAAGGCCGCTCTAGAAGCCCAACTAGACCCCCAGCGTTGGACCGATCACTTACCCCTTGGCACGCTTGAAATTCGATCGACTGTTAAAGAAGACATTGGCTGCACGACCGCAGAATTAGTTTACGGCACGACACTTCGCCTCCCTGGTGAACTGTTTTACAAGTCGAACGCCGGCCAAACTAGTTTTGACGCTACCACCTTCGTGCAACAGTTGAAGTCATCCTTGACAAAAATCCGGCCACAGCCTACCAGGTTAAACAAAAAAAGAACACAAGCACTCCGATCTGGACTTTTGTGATTTTGTTTCCGTCCGTGTCGACGCCGTTAAAACCCCTCTCCAAAAACCATACTCCGGGCCATTTTGGGTAATTAAACGATTCCCTAAGTTTTTTGTGATCGATCGCAACGGATCCTACGATAAAGTGAACATTAGGAGACTTATAGTTGCTCATGTCGAACCTCACTCAGATCCCCCCATCGCTCCTGAAGTCGATCATACTCCTGGTGACTCGCAGTTTACTCACCCCATGTGTAACGAACAGCCCGTACCCTCTCAGTTCAACCAGAAAACCCCTGTTGATCTTCCCCGGACTCGCTCAGGCCGAACCGTCAGATGACCAGCAGTTTCCAAAGAGTATTGTGCTTAACATTTCCTCATTTTATCCAGCGTTTCTATCCTTCTAACGCTTTAGGCGGGGAGTTCTATAGGGTAATGTACATATCTTCATATTTCGCTTTATTTTTATATACAGTTTACAGCACATGTTCTTGTACAAAGTGAACATCACTTGTTTGAATTGATTCTACCTGGCAATACACTTTTAGTGCACGCGTCTCATCTCCTTGGTCCTCCTGTTTCGCGTCGATCGGGATTGTCTATAGTGAGCTATTCAGCGACTGCATTTTGAACTGACTATTCGAGTTTATACCTTTGTATTGGGCTAGTCCCTCACAGATCCAACATAGTAAGAGAAACGGCCGACCTATTGGAAGCAATCATACACAAAGCACACAATACGCCATTTGGTCCGCAGGATAAAGTAACTGGTACATATCAAAAAACAGAAATGTCGGCGTATGTTTTTACAGTTGTACGTGTATATCGCTAAATGATTCGATCCCTTCTAATTACTCACTTAGCATTCACGCTTGACACTATATAATGCACTCCGTACGGGTGATGACTGATTGAAGATTGTACCTCGGTATTATACCCGTCGAATCGGCGTTTGAATTGTTCTGGGGGGTCCACCAGGAAAGTCTATTTCGTTAAGGTGTTCCAACGAAGGGAAGTTTACAAAGAAAATAATTGTGTAACACAGCAAACTAAGCTTTAAGGAGTTTTCTCCGACACTCATCTCATCCCCGAGTTACAGCAGACAAGTGCAAGAATGAGCTGATTTCAGTAGGATTTTGTGTACCATCATTATGTTGCTTCGAACACGACGGCACTGTCTACTGAGCATATCCAGCTGTGCACATCTCATGTTATATGGCAGTTTTTGCAATCTCATTCGTTCGGTGGTCCTATCTTTGAATTTGTTTACGTAACTTGATGTCCTGGTATGCGTAGGGCGAACATACCCATACGTTCGGCTCCAGCTGGACCTCACTAGACTGCAAAATGACTAATTAGATGGATCTGGTACGGGTGACCCATGTTCCTCTCGACCAAGTACACTTCGTCGTTGATTTTGCGCGCCAGTACATGTATGTTGTGCGAAGAAACCCTGAGTTTTGTATCACTATTCCGGGTTTGCGCTGTTGTGACACAGACAAAAGAGTGGCACCGGCCAAGTAATACGTCCTTGAGGCACCTCAGCGAGCGTAGAGCACCATGAACTTGTTTGGGTTAAATAATGAGTTTCTCTACGGACCATTAATACAATCTATCGAGGTTGGACTGAAGCGAGTCCTTATCGAATCAGGCGAATGTAGGAGACAGTATTTTCATACCAGCCGCAAGTATCAGGCACCACAATGCTTACTGATAGAGAAAGTGATATGCGGATGCGAGGTAGATAGCCCAAGTTTCGCGGGTTGGTATTATTTTTCTTCTGGTATCACACGGGCGTCGTATTTTCCGAAATGCGGCAATGGAAAAACCAGCGCAGCACCGCTTGCTCTACATACAATGTAAACGTAGAAATAACAGACGCGGAGGAGAGTAAGACCTTATCGTCTACGTACTGCTTTCACCAAGCAGATAAACGTCTAACAAGGCCCTAAATTGCACCCTAGAACGAGCATTAACGACAGTTGATGGAAAGCCATTTCAACGGGCGAGCACCCTATGACAGAAAATTTCTGTCTCGCAAGTGTTTGAGGTCTACTTTTGAAGAAATTTTTATTGTAACCTCTTAGCCCATCTTGGCCTGCGGGGGTGAAGGGTTCCCCTGTCAGTCCCTCGGAAGAAAGGACAGAAATAAAAATGTGATCTTCTCGGAGTCTTCGGTATTCCAGAGGGTAAAGACTAAAGATTCCAAGCCGAGACTCGTACGGGACGTTCAAAAGACCTACCACAATTTTTGTTACAGCTCGCCGTGTCCGCTCGACCGCATTTATCTACTCACTGAGGCCAGAATAAGCAACTGAATTAGTATGTTCGGACAGTGGTAGGACATAAATCCTGTAAAAGGCCTGAAGAGCCTTCTTGTAAGTTCGAGGAAATGTTTATTTAATCCTGTCCAGTGCAGCGTATCCTTTTTTGGCTGCATTTTTGTGATGGAGAAAGGATGAAAAGTTGGGTGATAGCCACAGGCCCAGGTTTATTTTAAGACTTATTTTGTGCATAGTGTGTTACGAAAAGGTTGTCAGAATCGCCACCAAGAAACACGTGTGCACTCTTATCTTCGTTGATGGGAAGAAGTCACTCCACTGATCATCGCTTAACTGCACCGAGGAAAGCTTGCAAAGTGTTGCGATCATGGTGTTGTTGATGAATAAACATATGCAACAGTAGAAGACCTAATATTGGGTCCTGTGGGGCACTTCTGTATAATCGGTAAATGCTGGAGTATTCTTCGTGAACCCCGACATTGTATGATCTTTTCAGTAGTCAGTGTCTCGGTTGTTTTGGGAGTCCCTAGTGAATCCACAGGACCTGGATTTCAGTTGCAAGAACTCGGTGATCTGCCCTATTGAATTCTTTGAAACCTAGGCTTACGAGCCCTATGCCCCGACAACAATCAGTTACTATTGTCCAGGAATCGCAGAGGGAGACAATAAGTTGGTGATAATGTACGAGTGGCATGAACGGAGCCCCTTCTCCTTGAAGATGGAGAACTTATGTACCTGCAAGTGGTGTCAGATTTAAGACTTTCGAGATAGTCGTATTTCACGCAATAGGACGATAGTTTGCAGTATTATCGTGGTCTCCGCCTTTGTGAATAAGAATCACATGGCAGCTTCTTTTTCATGGTGACCCAATCCCCTATAAATGAGTGACTAAATAGGGAGTGCAGTAGGGTCGCCGGCGAGTTAGCGCACTGTTTGATAATGCTTCGTTAGATATTGTCGGGGCCCGATCACCTGTGCATTCTTACCTGTGCGAGTTTCCTGAGCACACTGACTGTACATGCCTGAAGGTTCTCGAGGAGATGCTGGTATTTGAATGCTGGTACTGGTTACAGCCGGGGCTAGTCATGGCCATTCACAGACGTCATAGACATCAGTCGTTCACACCTATGCTTAACTGCCACACAACCACGAAGAAGAAACTTATATAGGAAGAAAGGATAAGGAAAGGAAGGGAAGTGGACCTGACTACCAAAAATAGTTACGTCTATATTCAAAAATACAACATCAAGGAGCCTACACCTTGCAAACAAACAACCAAGCTGTAAGTGGAAGTAAGGCGTCATCTGCAAGACAGTTTCCTTACGGCTTTCACTGCTCCGCACCATTGAGTGCAGTCGCCTAACCAACGACAACATTCACGCCACCGACTCTGTGAGTCGCGAGGGCCCCAGCCAGGGAGGCGAACCCGATCTACAATGACCGATCCCTTCGTGAACGATTTCATTTGTCTACGCCAGGTCATCATGTCCACCATGCCCCTTGTGCCAGTTAGCCTAAGGGTCGGTAAGCAGTGCTAGGTGTGGCAAACGACTAGCTGGCTTCGGCTACCTGGATGACAGTGCATGACATACCCGGTTTAGACTTTCATATGCTTGATAGGTAGGTGTAAAAAGCCTTGAAGTTTGTTTTTGAGCAAATCGCTAGATCATTCTGGGGGCTAGTGCGGTCACTCCCAACCACCGCACTGCCTTTTTATTATTAACTAACGGTTACTCAACCGTCACATATCAGGGCTCATTTCTCTATCCACTCAGAACACCTAGTCAAAAGTACAGCTTTTTCCATTTGAATGAAATTACTCAGAAAAAACCGCCATTTCTGAGGAACATATTCACATGGGCACGAAATGCTGATTCACCATCCACATTCTTACATCCGTGGTTCACGCCGATTTCAACCTGCTTTACAATCATACCGAGAGAAACAGACCCAAGTAGAAAAGAAAGGGCCGAGACCTGGGTCACAAAATCATCCATGTCTAAATTCAAACGTTTGACGTCAATGTACCAACGCCTTGCAACGAAAATAGAGTTATTGGCATGTTTCATGATATTCGTCTTTAAAACGATACTCCACAACGTGGTTTGCTCAGTAATGAACTCTTCAGATAAAGTCATGGCCTGAAAGAGCTTTGAACTGACGACCGTTCGCACTACAAATTGTTTTCGTTTATCCACTAAGTGATCAGTGCTATAAGCATCGCTTGTGACGGGGCTATCAGTATAACTGAAGTGTAACTTTTCGAACCGGATGAGGAAGGTTTAATTTTTTTAAGAGGAAACCACCAGCCCCTGTTGAAACCATTGAGGCACCTAAGGTGAGTTTCGTTCACTGACACAAGTTCCGTTTATAAAGGCTATTGACATTCGATGACTGTTAACGATACCCACAACGCCCAAAGTAAAATAGTATAACTTACTCATGCTTACTTATCCACTTCAACGTAGCCCACTCGAGTTCAGGTTTCTTCAGTTAGATATCTCATCCAAGTTACAGTCCACGAACCCGGATCCACTGTTCCATTTTGTCCGCCTCACCGTGGTCTATTCTGTTTAAAGCTCCTTCCCTACAAAGAGTATTGTGCTGTTACTACATGTATCCATGTGCCAACTTCACCCAGGAGAGTGATGGTATTGAACAATCTTACTTTCGTTTTGAGGGGCACAACTGCTCCTCGCTAGTGCTATACTGAGTGTCTGCCCACTCGATCAGAAGGCCCATATTGTAGGTTCTTGGGTAGTGTTGGTGATGCGACGTAATTTTTTTGCTTTCAGTATCAGCTCCAGTACAATTCACTCTGCTCAGGTTCTGGTGCCAGTCTGTTTGAGTCAAACTGCACGCCTACAGATTCAGTAGATTGTCTTTCTGTGCTCCGCAATAGCTGGGTGATGAGCTTAAAAATCCATCATGAAAGCTGCAAGCGCCTTCAGGTACACAGTATTCAAAGGCCAATCTCGCGCAGCCATACCTACGGTAGATTGACTGAGATGTCTGGGACACAAATTTAACGGGATATAATCACCCTATTGTGTTTAGGGGATGCTGCAGTACTTCAGCAATCCCACTTGTCTCCCAAAGCATACGGATGGCTGGCTAGCCCCATTTTCCAGACGACATATCATTCTCCCACGGCCGTTGACTCATTCGACCAATCCTAACCTTATTCACACATTTCAGGTTACCACATATGTCCCATGTGATAGGTTGTAAGACTTTGTATCTAAATATGGTGTTGAGGGTCGTGAAAACACGTTCTAATACTGCAAGGTGAATAACGAAGAGCAAACTGTTATCCGCACAATAGTTTGTTCAAACGCAGTCTGAACTTTTAGAAATGGGTAATGCTGTTACCGTCCACCTCTTATGGTTCAGAAAGGGAGGGGGTGTTTATGGTAGTTAGAAAACGATAACATAATCCTGGTAGACATCTGCACTGAAACTACCTCTAGCCATATCATCCATAATTTTCGGAAGACTAACCCAAATTAAACTTTTTCTAAACGTTGAGAAGCAGTGCCTAAATAATCCTGCGAAGAGTTCTAGCAGTTGACATCTACTTAGAGACTTCTTGCGATGAAAACTGTGGGCGAGCACTTTTCAACGCAATTTCCGAATGGACCTTCCACTAAATAATTCGTCCAAAATATCTTCATGTTGCGAAGTTTCACTACCGTGATGTAACAAGCGTGAGTTTAACGTCAGCTTGTGATCATGGTCAATGCAGACGCTTCAACATCAACCTTAAAAGGCGTGGTAAATAAGGTGCTTCACGTCGAAGATTCGGGGTATTTTACGATGCCTAGAACAATCAGATTGGTCAGCACTTTGTTATCAGACACAGAGAGGTTGTATGGAAAGAGAATCCCTAAGGAATATATATACACCTGTAGAAATAAAACCTAAGACCGGAATTCCCATACATACACACATACATGACTGGAGGCAACCGTTTCTGGGTTATTCTGTTGCGCTGACCAAAGCTGTAGGAAGCCGACGCACAAACGTCGCCTGTGGTTGCACTCATAAACCTCGTATCCAGTATTAACCCGATAGATTATGACCGACTGTCATGTGAAGGAACGAATTTTAGTGCAACCAACCAATGTTGGATACTGTGAAAGTGTGTTAGGAAGCGCATCTCTTAACGAAACAGCCAGGATGCATAACACCACACCGATCGGCCGGCCCAGCTCGGATGGTATGGTCGTGGGTGGTGATATGGTTCCACTCAGCCAATCAGATTGCAGGTGTGCGGTCGAGCGCCTGTGCGCTATGTGGACTCTGTTCTTCCGCGTTGCTTTCTGATGCACCTTGTAACGTGATTTGCTCTGACACCCTGACCGCCATATATGACTGTTACATTTGATTCGCTCTATGTCTGTCGGCCATTTATGGTGATCGTTTCGTCCTATAAATGTAGGGGCTCTGTGGCCTAATTTTTTCTCGCTTTTCCAATAAACGGTGTTATCACGCCTCTTCTCATTTCTTGGTTTTGGATCAAGCGAATGAGCGCGTAACCAAGGCGACGATTCCAATAAAGTTAAACCTTCATCTCTCTGGAGAAAAAATAATTTGATGGTAACATCGACAATGGGAAGGAAGATATTGAGAATGTAAGATAGAATTTCCACATAGAAGTGTATATCAGTATGAATATATAGGACTTGAATACAACAATTCAAATTTGGGCCGAAGAATTAAAAAAATACCATCAGCATACAATGCATCAACAAACCGAGAGAAACAAACGATGGCAGCTAATGAACCAAGCTTTCGAAAAAGATATATATATATATATATTATAGTTTATTATTTATTAGTATAATAGACTATATATATGTACTATTTCCATAACAACCAATAGTATAACTATATGTGACGAACAATTGTTCTCGATAATTCTCCTCTCATAGTCAATCAATTACACAGGTTTCACAACAATGCCGATGTTAAGATTAAGCCTGAAGAATAAGCTACCATTCCACGATCAGTCAATGCTCGTGTATTCATTTTCATGCTGTTGTTGTACTGCAAAATGTGTTGGTCGTACGATTAAGCGCTTGTCAAAAAGGTCAAGGGATATCATCCACTTGGTTTGGAACCGGTTGTTTTAAACACATTACTTAGTGCCATTGTTCTCTGACACCAATCATCACACAGATGTCAGCAAAGCATTCTAGTTGTCTACAGAGTTGCCAACACAATCAAAACAGTCCGTCAGCGCATTCTGGCGACCGCCGAATCCGTTGCTGTTAGAATACGCAACCCGCGACTCGCGCTTTTAAAAGAAATTGTTCAGTCCTTGCAACTTCCGTGGCCACAGATCAATCACATTCAATCTAACCGCACACAATCATTTGCCCTTGACCGTGCGTGTGACTATATCCCGTCAAAGTCTAGTCTGGGCCTAACACAATTATGTGTGCGTAGTCTAGTACACCTTTATTGTCACTCGCGAATAGTCACTTCTTGTCTTTTGCGCTCTGTCTCAGGTATATATATATATATTTATATATTATAATATATTATATATGATATATTATACTATTATTTCGTTCGAAGAAAATACCCAGTGTAGTCTGGAACGACAAGGTAGCGAACAAGGCTTGTTTTCCGTGTTTGATCATCAGGCTAATTACAACACAATAAATATGAAAACAGTAGCTGGGGTGAGCCAGAAAAATCGGTCAACAGAGGTTTGGACGGCGTGTTTGTTATCAATTACGCACTCACTGTTCCAAATCGTGGGCTTGATTGATTGTGGGCCAGGGGAGATTAAGTGTCCGCACGAACTTCTGTGCGCAGAGGTCAGGGTTACGCAGTCGGATACTAATGGCCTCAGCAACGGTCAACTTTCGAAATCTCACCATTTTTGATCGATTCCTTGGCACTCGGTAGACAATCTGGAAAGCGTCCTTCTTATTGACAGAATGATTGGAGTCAATCAAATGGGCAACAATCGCGCTTGAAATCGTTCTCACCACACCACTATTCAGCCACGCAGGATGACGTTCACACATTCTGACAGACAATCGCCTTGTAGTACGATCAATGTATGACGCTCGACACGAGCAAGCGAATAAGCACACAACAGCTGGTTGTAGAACAAGGAAGTTTATCTTCGAGTTGTGACATGATAACGGGTGTTGAACGGAAACTCACGCACAATTGAGCGGCAAAGTAGGTTGATTCGACTGAATTTTTGAGCTTTCTCGAAATAACTTTGGCCATCGGGTCTCCCTTGAAGGGAAGACTAATAAACGCAAGTTTCCTATTCACAGAGGGTGGCTTAAGTTTCATCTCTACCGCCTGCATCGCCTTCTGAATGAAACGCATTGGGTAGCCATTCTGCATGGACACTTCTTGTAGAAAGTCTAGCTCAGCTTGTAAAGTATCAGGGGTACAGATCTTTAACGCCCTACCAGTCAGACATCGTATGAGGTTTCGCTTTTGATTTAGCGGAACGAAGCTGTCAAAATGAATGTACTGGACACTCCAAGTTTGTTTTCTGTACACATTCCGTTGGACTGAACCATCTTCTCTTCTCACTATGCCAACATGCAAGAAATTTATTTGACCATTGTTATCTGACTCCTTGGTGAATTTAATGCTGCTGTAGGCTGAGTTAAAAGCTGTTATAACTCTGCCCATGTTAGAATTGTCGTTAATGACGCAAAAAATATCATCAACATAGCGTTTATGAAATGCAAATTGTTCAGTGACCGCACTCAGTTGGTTAGTCTCCAGTTTGCTCAGCTAACAGGAGACCTACAGGCGAGCCCATTGCCACTCCATCTCACTGTCGATAGATTGCATTACTGAACAGAAACTGGACGTTACTCGTACAAAGCACCAGCAGTTCTCCCAGTTCATCTTTTGGGATGCTCACCTGTTTGTTGTTACGTTCAATGTAATCGCATAAATAGTCAATTGTCTCTTGTAGAGCCACATTCGTAAATAGTGAGGCAACGTCGAATGTGAACATTCTTTGTTTGTTTAGGCTCAGGTCTTGGACTGCGTCGATGAAATGAAACGTGTGTTGTAATTAGCCTGGTGATCAAACACGGAAAACAAGCCTTGTTCGCTACTTTGTCGTTCTCATATATATATATATATATATATATATATATATATATATATTATATATAATATATATATATATGGTTGTGCTGACACGACCGTATCTTTCTGCAAAAAATACGGCTGCAAATGCTGTGATATATATATATATATATAATATATATATATTATATATATATATATATATAATATATATATATACAGGAACAGTGTACTAGAATCCATGATCAAACAAGCGCCCTCCATTGGACATTTGGACGCCCACCCTGATTACACTTCTCCAAGTTGTCCAGTTCAGGGTTGCATACTTCCAAAATTTAAGATCAGTGACACAAAACGTATGAATCTCAGCCTTTACCAATCGTTTACTTGTTTTTACCTGCCCGTACACCGTCTGCTCTGGAACCCGCTTTCCAGACATCCGACGGATATGTCCTAATCAACGTCAATGGTTGGATGTCAGCATAGCTTTACTTTCGTCCTTGTGTCTGTTTTTCGATGTACTTCATTGTTTGTACTCATGGCCGATCACCATATCCTCATAGTGCTTCTGGGACATTGCAAATGAAAGCGTCGCAGATATCGCATATTTTGTTAACACAGTGATCCAGCTTCAATGTGCTGCATCATCGTTGACAGCAACTTCTCGCGGTAGACATGCTGCATGATTCCAATCTTGAGGCTGCGGTTCCTCCAGGCACGTCGTTCCAGACATCCGAAAGCAGCGCTAGTTTTGGTCACATTAGCCCTTACCTCACGTTCCGTGGACGAATCTGTCGGCAGGTTGCTACTGAGTAGCGTAAATCTGCGCAGCTATCCACAGTATCTCAAATGATGCACAATTCAGGTGTATGTGTAGCAACTTCTCCTGGAGAAAGCTTAAAGGAAGGTATTGCTATCGAAAACAAGCTTGTCTGCCGCGGTTTCGGAAGCCTTGGTCATTAGCCACATTTCTTCCTCACCGTGCGCAAATAGTACACTGTCATCGGCAAAGAATAGTGTTTGGACGGTCAAGTTAGATAGCCGTCTTGGAACACTGGGACGATGAATATTCAACAATACTCTATGCAGTGCAGTATTTAATGTGAACTCCACTCCCGAATTCTGTGGAGCGACTGTTAACATTGCAGTCAAGCGTAAGCCAAGTTGGGTTGGAATTAGGATATAACAATACACCCACTGTTAGTAATTTCGAAGTCAACATAGGTCAATCCACACCACTGAAACTTCGCCCTCGCACCTGTTTGTAACATGTTGATTAAACTGATGAACTTGCCTGGACATTAAAACTCAGTAGATATCGTCCACATTGTTTCAGGAGTGACGGAGTCGAACGCCCTGGTGATCTCTGTAGAGAGGGCAGGAAGCGGATTGCTGCGTTCATAGAGCTTTACCGGAGTCGACTGGCGGAGAATGCGTTAATACCACTGTGATTAACCTAAAATCTACAATGCTTCGCATGAGTATTTGTCTTCAAGATTTCGTCATTATGTCGATTGAGCAAGATTCCCGCTAGATCCATTCCAACACAGTTCAGCAGACTAATTTCCGACTTACTCTCTGTCCTCCGCTTGTTCTCCCTGCCAATAAGTAAAAGTAGAATGAGAACAACCTTTAATTCCTGCAAGGCTGTGCTCAGTTGAATTAAAAATATCTGGACGGGGCTTGTCTCAAACCGAGTCCATCAGGTTTCAAAAGTACCCCATTTAACCCACGTTCATCAACAAGCTTTCCTTTCCATCTTTGTCAAGTGACCCTCTGAAACCCTACAGGCCTTTGGGCGATTGCAATCGTCTTTCTAGTAACTTCCTGTGACATGTTGTTCACCGTCGTCCAGTCAGTGGGAGCAGGTGGAATCAGTAGACTGCCAGATCTTCGTGATGTTTTCTGGTCGCGTGCACAGAATGCCGTGGCTCCGTCCACTAGTGCTTTAGTAGACTAGACGGACGAGGCAAAAATTGTCTGTGGTGAACCATAACAAGTTCTATGCTGCCAACAGTCAGTACACCCCCGGATCAGTTCACTCGGTTTTTAATAACAGTTGTCCTTGGCTACATATGCACATGGCGATGATAAATCTGATTAGTTGCTGCTAGGAATGAGTGACCGTTCATTGCCATGACGACGTGACACACTTTGAAGATAAATACCGGAAAAAAAGAAAAAACAGACAACGTTTTTAATTTACAGAACGTTATGGTTTTGCATGAAATGTCAACAAATTACAACCACAAGGATGGTTAGATGAACAACAAACTGTTTCCGAATTAGTGAAATCGGGTAAACAGTTGTGTAAGACTTAGTGCCACGTATTATGCTTTTGTCATCTGTCCTGTGAAACAAAAAATAAGAGTGAAACCCCAGTCCAAAGTCAACACACATACTACTCCATTACTACTCCATTACTGTTCAAAGCCGTTATGGATGGTTACACAAACCATGGTCATTTGCACACGCAGAACTGGGTCATGGTTCGTGACAGCAGCGCATAGGGTCACTTCAGACTGATGGGTTGGTATTACCATACTGACATTTAGAAATGGACTATCAGACTGATTACGAGGCGGGTCGCCAGCAAGAGCTTGACGATCGAGGAAGACAGGTTATTCCGTGTTACGGTGTCATGCGGGTTCAACCGGGCAATGAGTCGTGTGCTGGGAACACACTCGTTTTAAGATGCCAGGATATATCACCTCTGTTAACAGAGGTCATCACAGCTACTGAAGGACAGTTCAGGGCTTCAGTACAATTTGCGTATGCGTATTTTCCATAATTATGGCGAACCTCTTTACTTTGGAATGGAACGGTGCTGTGAATTCGGACCCAGCCGAAGGTCTGGTCTCTCAGCAAAATCGGATGGAACCGAGTGCACGTAGACCAAATGCGGACCGTTTCCACGTGGGACAAATCGGACTGTTTATTGATCACGGTCGATCGGTTGGACAATCGCATCCGTCACTGTTCCCGATGGAGCGTGCACCTGGGCCCGAAGTATCTCCCTGTTTGATTCCTCGTGATGCACGGTGAATGCAATTGGCCGACCGACCTGAGAAGATATCTCCTCAGCTCCAGATATCAAATCTCGGGGACTACTTCTTTGAGATAGAAGAGTGTAGGAAGCGACGCGTCCTTGAATATCGGAATCTTCCACATAACTTCGGAATGGTGAAAAAGGAATATGCTCATCATTGAACTTGAGCGAACATGTGTAAATACCTGGCAGTGAGACCCTATAGGAAACCGCTGAAGAGCCATCTCGTCTTTCCTCGCAATCGATATCCGCCTTGCTTGGGCCTTCGATTGCAATCGCCAACGTGCCAGCACCAGCCTCTCTGGTGTAGATGGTGAATTCGTTGCTTTGATTAGTAAGGCCTTGTTGTAAGCCTGGACCCATTGCGCGCACCTTACTGGCCATTCCATCAGTGATAGGACCGACAGTGAATTGGGATGGACTACCAGCAATATTGATGCCTTTGTGTTTCACTGTGACTAAATGTTCACCCATTTCCTGTAGTACGAACTTGATATTGCAGTGGTCCGCATCGACAGGAACCACTTCACGAGACCAGACGGGACAGTCACAAACGCAGTCATGTCGCGCAACTTGGTGTCTGAAACTAGCAAGCTCAGCTCACAGCGGCTTCCCACATTAGTTATAGAGGTGGCTTCGCGACGGCGGGTGATTCGTTCAATGACTCGCGATGAGGATTCGCCACTGATTTCCACATAGAATGGACTACTAGGCACATGCGCGTCCGCATACTTCACATTGATCACATAGGGTCCAGGTTCGGTCGGGACATAAATCACCGTACAAGTATCGTCTTGGTTGTCATGACATTCGATCTTTGCCTTACTCGTCTGCTACACAAATGAAAAATATGTTGTTTTGAACACTGCTACCCGGAGCATATTACGAGCCCCATTATTAACCCCATAACATCTTGTTCAGGACTCGTTATCTTTTGGTAAATAATCCCTCCGCTGAACGTAATCATCGAGTTGTTTCTAGCTGTACTATTGGCATTCTGAAATTGTTCCCACCCTGACTGAACCGATCGGGAGGTGGAATAAGGGCATAATTGTTATCTTTATTTGACACAAGACGGTTGATACCAATCATCAGCCGATCCCAAATTTCTAGGCGAAACTGTTTCTCAAAACAACACTTGGAAGCATGTATCTGCAGCTGAGGAATGAAAGTGAATACCGTGATCACTTTTCCGGGTAAGCTCATTAAACGCAGCCTCCTCTGTGGTCGTAACTTCAATGGGTCGGGTGTGCAGAAAAAAAGGACAATTAAGGTTTACGTTAACGAATAAAATCGGAAGACTTGGAAGAATCTGCACTTTAATGGATGTTGGGAAATGAAACTATGATAAATCCAGTAGTACATAAATAGAATAGTTGACTCACCTCAAGCCCAGGGCCAGTTTCGACGCGGTGATGTTAACATCTTGAAGTTGAACACTTCAGATATTTACCTCTTGAGCATAATTATGCGCAGCCTCAATGCTGTAATGAGGCAGCGGTATTGAGAAACTGGCCTAATGGCCATCACTACAGAAACTTTTCTTTCAATTTTTTCTTTCACTTGAAGCACCATATTTCAAGACACTCCGGGAAGCTTTTCATTTCCAGTTCACACAGATCCCCTTTAGGTCCAGAACACCCGAGGCAACTATTGATTCTTGTGCGAGTAAAAGTTATGAATCAATATCACGTAGAAAATATGACGCAGACTAAATGATAGGGCCCAAACCAACAGGTAGTATAATCACGGTATTTCCTAGCCTGTAAAGTATTTTTTGTCGAGCGCTACTGTTAGTCCATAGTATATCCATTTAAAATTCATTAGAGGGAAGTGTTTGTACGGATTGCAACAAGGTTATATTAAACGTATTGCAGTTGGAAATTTGTAGATACTGCCGAACTCATGTAAACATTTTGCTCTTCAGCAACCAACGGATGAAGATCCGGATGAAGGCATCAGGGATTTGGTGGACCTGGTTATGAAGCGATTGGTAAGCTTGGAAGTCTGATTAGTATTTTACAATTCCTCGGTAGTTAAACATTTTGGTTATTTCCTGAGTTTAAGATGAGGACCAGATCAGAATTTTTATTACTAGAACTCACTTGATTAAAATTTCCTTCAGACTTCTAAAGGCATTACTACCCCTGCGTCTCATTATCATACACATAGTCAAGCGATGATTATTATGTTGCACAATGTTTGTACAATCACAGAATTTAAAAAGAATGGACAAATTGGGATAATGCGCACGTCTTGTAGCCGGACACATTTTCGATAAATGTGCATGAGACAAACGTATGGATCATTCCGCCATTGACTTTATGTTGGACATAACTGAAAGTTGATAAATGGACTGAGAATAACACGTTATGAGCAAGCTGTAATACTCTACGTTTCAACCACCTCGGGTGGTCTTCCTCAGGAGTGTTGTTAAAAACGACGCGCAAACTGTTTGACTCCATTCGTACTAAATTTGGTGCGGATATCTTACAACCGATTAATAACTGAAATTTCATTACAAAACGCCTAGCTCCATTCGCTCGCGAGTCATGCTCAAATCGTCTGATTCCGTCAAAAAGAGGCTTGGCCATTGTTTTGCTAACTGCAGTCGATGACCGCACGGGTAGGACTCTCTTGCAAGTTGGAATAATTAAACAAGTTGGGTGTTACTTTGTTCACTAGCAAATGGTGGTGGGTTTGGTTGATAGAATTGGAACGCCACCCATATCTGGCAGAAGCTCTCGACCAAAATTTGACGAAATAGATACTGTGTCTGTTCTCAGGACGATCGGACCATCCCTGCATTACTCGCGAGCAAACGTGACTGAGTATTTGTATGTGACAATCCAGTCGTTTCTATTATGAGGTTAATGGCGCGGTGGCCAACGCGGTTGTTCACGAAACTGTAACCAGAATTAAAAAGCCTGTTTCGATAACATTGTGCTGGTAGTGAACCTTAACAAGGACAAACTCGAGTGTGGTGCTTCTTTTTGAAAGATTTCGGCGGTTGCAGTTGGCCACAAGTGATGTTCGGATGACATCTACTGAGTCCCCCACTGCATGCCAGTAAACGGATATACTCCCTTGCGTCAAGAATAACTCCGTTGATAACAAAAAGATACTGTTCGAGTCGTCCTCACGGAATGCAACAACTGTATAAACAATTCAGAATCCGTGACATATATAAAAAGCATTATTATAATCAATATTATTGGATAGACTCTAAGATGAAGGAAAAAATAAATCAGAATTATAGTTGCTACCTGAAAAACTCAACGATGAAACGAGTTAATATTTCTCAGGGTTATACGATAACAAAAGTGACGGTTGTACGTTTCATCAAAGTTTGACGTACCCTTGTTTGCGTGAATAGGCCAATTTTGTTTGTATATCTCCAATCCGGGCACAACAGTGGGAAAGGATTAATGTAAGTTGTAGAATGAGCAAAACGTCCACTAACCGAATAGACTTTAAAGATTTTGGAACTCAGAAGTGCGCAACCAGAAAAACTGATGGCCTCGTAGAATAACAACAAGTTGTCGGGTAGCGGCGCAACATTAAGCAGAAAGTGCGGTCTGTGTAATTCTGTTTAAAACGGCCGCATAGTAATTTAGTATTTCGCTGTCTGTTGTAACCCGTGCACGGTCTGCGTTTGCCTCATCTACCAGATATCCCCCCAATCTGGCAAAAAGATAAATTGGATCCACTTTTTATTGAAAACGGAATCTGACGTTTATACATATTATGGTGACCGCCGGCGGTCAGTTGGAAATCGATTTTCTGGTTAACGTTCAACAGAAATCAAGCCAACCCGTATTTCACAAAACAGATAGGCTTGTTGGATGGTTTCCGCTTTGAACAGACAACTTGACACCGCTTTGTTATTTAAGTGGTTGCTTTCGACAAGGTTACCTGTAGGGAGCATTAGTTATGAGATCCTTTGCTTACTTAGACCTAAAATGAACGAAAGTCAAAGTGAAAAAATTCCGTCGGGTGGTAACAAATGATATCACTTATAAGATTAATAAAAACTGATAGCTTTTACGGATGCATTGAAACAAAACATGTTTGCCGATTTAGCAAACTTTGGTTTACAAACCCATCGATCACCTAACATGGACAGTTACTGAATCTTATTTTACCGAAAATCACATCTACTCATTTTTTAGAAAGTATTTGATTGGTGTTGCAAAACAATTCTTTAGCCGCCATATTGTCACTGATGTCCAATCCTATAGTAAAACGATACTGCAAACCCATTCCCTTGTACACACTTGTTCAGCTGTGCTAGCTCAGAAGGAACTAACGTCCGTTATAACAGGTAGCGAGTTGGGAATAGATCATTTTGTTAAACAGCGTCATCATCCGTAATCACACATGGTAATATGTGTGCACAACTGTTTGCGAAAGGACAAACACAAACCTACGACTCCATTTTGTTTAGGCAAGGTAATTAATTTTGCTTACCAACAATACCTTTGTACAACGTATGAACGTGTCATTCACAAAGGTATGCATTTTCTACCTCTGTCATTCTGACGTACACACTACAAACTTAAAAACACAAGTAACTTTTTTAAGCAGCAGAAGTATGGTATATCCCTACTCGGTTGTTCTTGCAACGAGTTCAGTGAACGATGATTGTGGTGATATTGTTAAAAATTACTGTTTAACACTAATCACTACGTTTCACTGAAGTACATTTTAACACTAACTCGTTGCTGTTGTACACCTTTGTCAAGACTTGAAGTTCAGCCTCGGTCTGTGTCTCCTAAACAAAAGTGTTGGGCACTATCCTCTGCACTAGACGTGAAAGCATTGCCACGGTTAAACATCCAAAAACAAAACCCCGAATGCTACACAAGTTGTTCGGTAGTCACGAAAGAGGACACAATATCTGCCCGCATACTTCAAACGGCAACTCCCGGTTTGTGAAGTTCTCATTAAATCGAAATCTCCACTTTCATTTACTTTTATTCACTTCGTTTTGGTTACCGCTTAATCTGTGGCAAGCTGGGCATCACTCACGTTTCATCCTAGCCTTCATCTTCAAACCTACGCATTCAGCCTGTCCACCTCGAAAGAAAGAACTGGACCCAACGTTTTCGTCTTCCAGTTCCACTAGCAGTAGCGGCCAACAAACTGACCTCAAAGACAGGACGAATGGAATTAAATTCTAGGTTCCAATAAGGACATGCAATAGCAAATGAATTCTAAAAGGAGCAAAATCTAGATCGCTGATTTTATGGGGGTAGGTTAAGTGAAGTCTCTTCCAAGGTGAAAGCTGCGATAAGCTGTAGGTGGTGTTCAGCATGTAACAAAAGAAATCCCGGACTACCCATCAGTAACTCTTCTTCTCGCGTTTTGTTACTGATGTGAACGTTGCCGGATAATTCCTAAGTTTCTTCGTGTAAATGACTACCATTTGACTCTGACTCTTTCTCGAGCGTTTTGATGGTGTGTACGTTTCCTGGAATCCGTAGGTCTGCTTTAAAGTTTTCTTAAAGTTAACTTGACTACTCACCCTGCAAGTTCGAGAAAAGTATATTTCTAAAACTAGTCGTCATGGTCTTCCACTCATTTTCTTTTATGTCAAACGTACCTAGCCGTTCCTACTAAGGGCTTGCACAATTTGTTTTTGCCAAATTTCAGTCCTTAATCCATAAAGGTCTACTGACATTCTTGATCAGATATTTACGATTTACTGTCACGGACGTTGATCGTACATCAAGACTGACCACCCGGATTCCTGCACCACAATTTTTGTCAGATTGCATAAATACTGTGACCATTCAATTAAGTCTGTGACACATGTCGTTTTACTTCACTAGGATGTGGATCATGACGGAAGAGTAACGTATCCAGACTTTCAGTCTGCAGTCCAGCAAGACGCTATGCTGTTGGAAATACTTGGACCGTGCTTCCCAGAGGAACAAGTGAGTAGTTGAAGGGAAAAGTGGAGCATTCAGATGAAATGTAGTTAGGTTGTTCGCAAATTCGACAGGTCAACGGCGTCAGCTCTTCGTTTTGGTCTGCACTTCGTAAGGTGTCAACTAAAGGTTGACTGTAGTATTTAACTGTACTGGTTGACGAAGGAAATGCCGAGTGGCCGTTTGCTCACCCATCAGGCTTGTTGAGTCACTTCTGACTGTTTACTCGATATGATCAGTATTGGAATGTCCACAGTCCAACTAGCCCTTGAAACTTCTGTTTTCTCAGTAGCAGACTTGAACTGTTCATGAAACTGATAGTTAGAGCTTGCTTGTATTTTTGCTTACGGTGTTACATACGGTGTTACATGTGCAGAGTAAGAATGCCGTATAAATTACTTACGTGGCACGACAATTACCTGTGCGTCTATTGTAAAACGACAGCGGCGTTGATCTTGTCCATTGGTGTACAGTTGTTCAGACCAGTATTTTGATAACGCAGATTCTGCTACCTCGGACTCATCTCGTGAGGTGTGGGATAGATGAGAAACTGCAGTCGGATGCGATGTTGATAACTGAAAGCATATCACCGATTTCGTCAGGTGTTAAACTTCGTGACAAGGGCTTAAAGTATGACGTCACAAGTAATTCTGAGTCGGAGGTAATGACACTCTCATTATAAGAAACTTCTCCCCTCCGTAACCCTATTCCATCTTTCGTTTCTCACAATTCTTCCTTCAGTGTGGTGCCTACGCTTAACACATCATACCGTGCTAGTTGTTAACAGCCAGGTCAAATAACCTAAAAGAGATGGATTGTTTACCAAAAATCGTAATGAATGTTTGGACACGTTCGCATGTTCCGGACAAATACAAGATTGGTGAACTGGACACTAACGATTTTCATGCAGACTAGAGTGTTTCTGCGATGAACGTCATATGTCAAACAGGTCGCTACAACAACAAAAATCTCTGGCCTCAAAATATCCTCTACTGGAGACTGAGCTTTTATCTTCATTATGATGAAGGCTGTCATTATGACGAACAAATTTATTGCATACAGTTTCTTTGGTTATAACGAACTGTAGATGGTGAACCACAGTTCAACAATCTCATGTCACCCGCAGGTGTGCGAACGGATACAGGTGCATGACTGGTAGCCGTAATCAACAAGGTTGTCGAGAATGTTGTGGTGAGATCGTCGTATCACTTGTACATCACGCAGACCTGTGCGGACTCATCAGAACCAGAATGGACAGAAAACAGGGAGAAAATCTTGAGCGACTGATCTGCAAAGTGACTATGGATACCATCCGCTTGTTCTGTTCTGCTTGGTGAGACTGAACAAAGGTAAATGAAAACCATCAAGACTAGCAAAGAACTGAAGAAATTATTAGTGGAGTGAAGCTGCCTGCAATCTTTGTCCGGAACAGTCGCCAGATAAACAGTATTCGGTCGAGGAAGGTTAAGCAAACGATGATGATGACTCCACTGAGTGGATGCCCTGCCCAGAGGTGTGAAAAGTTGTTGAGAGAGATGTTTGTGCCCTACAACTCGGCTAGCTGCATGACCTCAGTTGTTCGCGGTGGTATTTGATTGCATGTGTGCGTTTGTAGGCGTATGCAAGGAAAGCGGTTAAATGAGCTGGTTGTAAAAGTGCCACTAGCGATCGTTGATACATAAAATTACGCTTCGTTTCATTTCATGATTTTAACTATCTTAACTGGAGATCACCGACCACAAAAAGACGTTCGATCTGGCCATCAAAGACGTTGGCACCAACGATGTTGACAAAACCACAAGAAGTATGACAGTGGAGTTCGAGAAAACATTGCTACTAAGGCCTCAGAAGCAATAGCTACACAGAAGGATGTGTCACGGATTGAATGAAGAAAATGCTGACGTATATTTGAGATAAAATTAAGGTAGAGTTCGCGACAAAAGTGGATAAAGTCCTAGGTTATTTAGCAGGGGGCTAAGAATACCCCGATGTGCTGAGTTCCTTTAACAGGAAAACGAGATTGCACGCAGGTCTCAGGAAAGGACTCGATTTTAAGCTTGGTTATGATTTTATTAAATGCTCCAATCGGCACCGTCAGCGGTCTTTGGATGGCTCAGCGAGGACAGATATTTACACACAGATTACAGTTCTGTTAAGAAGGAGGTTGCAGAAAATGTGACCATGGCTAAGGAGGCTATTTTTCAAACCGACTCACCGAAATCTGGAGATAATAATGCTACACGCTCTGTCAAACGCAACGGGAACCCTCTAGCTCGTACACGTCACAACAAATCAGTTTTTTGTTGCAACATTTAAATACAAATGCACTAAACCTGATTTCGTAGCACAGTGCACATTTTACAGGTCATATGCTAAGAATTACACAAAAAGAGAACAAGCACTATGTACTTCAAGCCAATGAGTGTATCATGAGGTAAAGATCATCAATCAAGTTACTTCCGAATCGTAAACAGAACGGATATGAGAAAACATTGTGCGTTGTGCTGATGCTCATTATTAAGCAACTATTTGATCAGGCCACAACGAGTTAAAGTCAAAAGAGTTATCGGTTTCGTAACGTTTCGACCCTCCCGAAGATCCTTTGTCAGGCAATTTAAATCGGAAAATTTATTTTACTATTATTAGTACCACAATATTAGTAGTGAGCACCATCACAACGCACAATATTTTTCTCTCATATCCGTTCAGTTTACGGCTCGGAATTACTAAATTTTGTTGATAATCGAATTTGCGTGTGCAAGCTTGAAGTCATTTGGCCCAACCATCGTGTGTTCAACCTCCGGTGTATTCAGTCAAACCCCATACCTCAGACATTACGAGTCAGACAACCGGATGGTTGTGAGCGATCTAGGCGTGCCACCCTTGTTACTGAGTGTACGTTTCTTCGTCAAAGAATCCATAAGTGCTCTGTCCGGCTACTACAGATTTGAAAAGACATCCAGCAAATGGACAGCCATTTTGAACCCTCGCTACCTTCGGACACACTTTTAGTGATTCGAGGTGTTGTAAGACAACGAACTGTTCGTCAGAACGGTATGGCAAAACAATTACAACAGAAAAAGTCTGACCATCTCCTTTCATTGGTTAAACAAAGAACCGACCGTGCAAGTTTAAACACATGAGATACCATCGTCCCACCCGTAATAAACCTGTCGGATCGCGCATTGCTAGAAGCTGAAGGTAAACTCTTGAACAAGGAATTCAATTTCAACGTTAATCCTAGACTTCCAAAAACATTAAGCGAGATTCCGGCAGTGAAGGGGCAACTGTATATGTTACCACTGGATGACGCGAACACAGCACGGGCACAGATCGCTAGGAACATTAAAAATCAGAAGTCTCAACGGAGTAACCTGGGTAACATGGAGCTAGGTGCAACCAAAACGTTGCGGTTTGATCAGTCAATAATTATCACAGAAGCAGACAAAAGAAATCAACTAGTCATCTTGAACAAACCAGATTATGGGCGCAAAGCAAATGACCACATTTCAGATGGTCCGTACATCATGATTCCCATTTGAATCCACTTTGAACAAATCACAAGCCTCAACAACAAATTTGCTCCGATGAAATTCAGCCTGGGTAAGCCACTCTGGTTTACCCTATATACAAAGACAGCATTAGCTTCGAGGTTTTATGGTTTACCAAAATTACGTAGACCTGGGATACCACTGTGGCCAACTGTTGATTATTCAGGAACACCCAACCCATGCTCTGGCCAAATTTCTGTCACGTATCCCTCAACATCTTGAGAAGTGCACAGAGTGCTCTATTCGGAATTCCATACAACTGGTTGCCAAAATGAAGGATGCATGTCTGGTCAGCCTGGACACTGTTTCTTTGTTCACCAAGATTTCAGTGGGGAAAGTCTGGAGGTGATTCGCCAGCTCCTCGAAGCAGATGCCGGTTTAGTTGAACGAAGGGGTCTATCAGTTAATGAGGTTACATAAGCTACGGAAGATTGCCTACGGCCTACCTGCTTTACGTTCAAGCGGGTCTTCTATCGACAAACAGATGAAGCAGCAATGGGCCCGCCCATCTCCCCACGGTTTGTAACCCCTTCATTCAAGATTTAGAGGACGAGTTGCTGTCCAGTTTTCCTGATCCACCTGGAATTTGGTAGAGGTATGTCGATTATAAGTTGTTAGTGATACGTACAGAAACAATTGATAAATTCATGGAACACCCAAATTCCTTTCATCAACACGTCAAATTTACGATCGAGCGCGAGTCAATGGATCACGAGCGGAGTTTTGTAGACTGCAGAATACGCAGAACAGCCAGCGGTAACTTGGCACAGGCGTGCACAAAAAGGGCAGCCATTCTAACTGGTGCCTTTCCATTAGTTCAGAACACCCATGTGCACCAAGAAAGCAGTTGCACCCTATTTGTTTCACAGTTCCGAGGATGCGCTGGGGAAAAAATACAAGATCGTCAAGTCGACACTGAAAGCTAACGGTTACTGAGACAAGACTTTACGGCTAATTCAAGAGCTACCTTGTAACAGGATCAACTAGCACAGAAATTGGCCGTCGACTGTCGTTATTCCGTACAGAAGGAATACATCGGAGGATCTTAGACGGGTCCTCAATCGACACAACACAGTGGCACTTAAAGCCACCAACACATTGAAGAATGAGTTTGTCCACTTAAAGGACAAACGGACAGTTCTGAAGTAGTCAGACTGTGTTTATCGATTTACCGACGCTCATCAACGCTGGAAATTAGAACATGAGTCATCCATCGCGGCACACGCAATCCTCAATCAACATCAAGTTGACTTCGACTATCCAAATGTGCTAAAACATAGCCTCCGTAACCACAGAGAACGTCCACTGGCTGATCGCTAGTTCACCAGAGGCGGTAAATCGATCCGGTGGCTTGGACGTGTCAGTTGTTTGGCCTGATTTATTGGGTGGACAACAGTGAAATCACGTAGGAAAGGTATGCGGCATCCCTGTCACCCAACTTATCCCAAGCAGTCTACACGCTTGTATGTTGAACGCACACCCACAAACACACAACCGTATAACCTTATTCTCACCTGGGATCGTCACAAGATGACCTCAGGTGATCCGTGAACCCATGCATCCTATTGATAGCCTGTCTACACACCGCATATCGAACACACAAGCACGTGCCAGTTGACGACTGCCTCACATGAAGCTTTTCCATATACACTTTCAGATTTTAATTGCTTAATAAGGGCTCTTCGAGAGGATCGAAACTTTGTGAAACCAACACCTCTTTTGGTTTTATCTCGTTTTGGTTTAACCAAGGCGTTACTTAATACGTTTGAAAAAACCATGGAATTCTTGAGAACAAAGTACCAAACAAGACTTATTTTCTGTATCTGATCCTCAGACTAATTACAACACAATAAGTATGAAAACAGTAACTAGTGTGAGTCAGAAAAACGGATAACAGAGGTTATCGGAGGTGTGTTTATCATCTATTACGCAATCACTGTTCCACTGGGTTTGATTGAATGTGGGCCAGGGGAGATTCGGTGTCCGCACGAACTTCTTCTGAGCGCAGAGGTCAAGGTTGCGCAATCGGGCACCAGTTATCTCGGCAACGTTCAACATTCGGAAACTCACCATTTTTGATCGATTCCTTGGTACTCGGTGGACAATCTTACTGACAAAATAATTAGAATCGGTCAAATGAGCAACAGACGCGCCTGAAACCGTTTTATTCACACCACGGTTCAACGACACAGTTATTGCATAACTGATAACAAACATGACATCCACAACTCCTACTGACCGTTCCTCTGACTCGCCCGAGCTATTGTTTTCATCTTTATTATGCTGTAATTAGCTTGATGACCGAATACAGAAAACAGGTTTTGTTCGCTACTTTGTCGCTCTCATGAATTACTCAATACAATAAATATGAAAACAGTAACTGGAGTGAGCCAGAAAAATCGGTCAATAGAGGTTTGGACGGCGTGTTTGTTATCAATTACGCACTCACTGTTCCAAATCGTGGGCTTGATTGATTGTGGGCCAGGGGAGATTAAGTGTCCGTAACCAATCAAGCCCACGATTTGGAACAGTGATTGCGTAATTAAAAACAAACACGCCGTCCACAACCTCTATTGACCGTTTTTCTGGCTCACACCAGCTACTGTTTTCATATTTATTGTGTTGTAATTAGCCTGATGATCAAACACGGAAAACAAGCCTTGTTCGCTACCTTGTCGTTCTCATGACTCCACTGGGTATTTTCGAACGAATTACTTAATAATTAATCGTGTTGATAAGTTTCATCCCAGTTGACCATTTTAAAGTTGTTGTTTGCAGTTTTTGCGTTGGAGTTCGTAAATAATGTTTCTTTTATCGGAAGGCTTGATCTATTCCATTAGTTTTGAGAAAATTCTTCGTAACGGTGCATTCTGTTTTTGTGTTAATGTGATACTGTTTGGTTGCAGATGTTTTGTGCTCATTTTCTGACACGGTTTTAACGCACGACAAAACAGTTTGTTTCGTTGACAATTTCGTGGTGTTTAAGCCTACTTCCCTCTGCAGCACACTCCGTCTGACCAAATTTCGTGGATATCCGTTGCAAACCAACACTCGGTGCAGGTAGTTTTCTTCCTTCCCCCAGATATCTGCGGTACTACAATTTGTTTTAGTCCTTTTAAACATTGTTCGAATGCAGCTCATTATACGGCAAACCTGGCGGTTATTGTGAAAAACACGGGGTTGGTCCTTATGCGTTTCTCTTCGGTAAACTGAGGTCTCCAGTGTCCCATCAAGTTTGCGGATGACTAGTATATTCCAGAAAGTCAGTTGACTGTCGTTTTCCGTTTCCATGGTAAAGTTGATTTAGCTGAAAATGTTGCTGAGTGGCTTGTGTGTCACTGGGTCTTTAAAGGTTACGAATATCATTAACCTATCACGCCAGCAGTTCTGGCTTGATCTTGAGTAACACGATGTACCTCACCCACTGCACGACAGCCTCGGCGATGAATGCAAATTTTGGACAACCCATTGGAATTCCTTCAAGTTGGTCGTAGACATGTTTAGTGAATCTGAAGTATGTACATTAACATAGTTCCATGAGGTTGCACGAGTTCCGGTTCAATGGGGTCAATTGATCGGGGTTTTCTCTCTAGTAGTCCCTATATTGTTTCTTTTGATAGGGTATGGTCAACTTCCTCATCCATCCTGATTGCCTAGAGTTACGCAAACCCTTGGCATCACAAGAGGCAAAACAGTTTCAGGTAGGTTATTACGAACTGGAATCACGTGTTGGCACATCAGTGTAAAAATGGGAATGGAATGAATGAAAGGCGCAGCGTGCATCCTGAAAGACTGTGTTGCTCCAACAACTGACCTCACGAAATCCCATCAGTCTGCCATTACTGGGTCACTTTTTTTGTAAACCTTGGAAACGCGAAGTAAAAGATATGAACCGTCCTCAAGTATCTATCCATCGGTCCGCTCCTGATCGCTCGTATTGGATGGCACCAACGGATAAGCAACGAAGAGGTTAGGAAGCTGGTAATAATGATAATGAACGCCAAACGAGTTCCTTTTCGTAATCTTCAAGGTTTCATAGTCTTAGTAAGTTAGACCACGTACTAAGAATGCCAGCTAGTCGTCCACCACACTGAACGCTCTTTGTCGATGCTGCGGTCAGCTGTCATAAAGCGCAAAGTAAACTAGCAATGGAGATGGAGTCTCTCAACAAGGACTCGGGTCCGTCTTCTGGGTTGAGGTCCTCGCGATTCACAGAAACTGTGGCTGGAGCTTCTAGTTGAGATGACGGCTTACCGGGTTCAGTGGCCTGAATACTGTCGTTGTTTGGTTGAGGTATCTGTGAAGTAGGTGTCATGAATAATGCGAGACGGTGGTCGCAATAAGGAAGTAGCTGTCTCGTTGATAGCGCCTCACGTCCACCAGCAACTCGACTGTTCATTTACAAAGGTGTTGACAACTTAGTGTTGAACCTTTGAACAAAAACAGTTGCCTGTAATAGTTGGGTCTCTCCCCTTTCTTTTTTCCTAGCTAAAGTTTATTTTTTCTCTGTGGTTGTATGGCCGCTATGCATCAACGCAAACCACTGGGATAGGTTGATTATTATTGTTATTATTATTATTATTATTATTATTATTATTATTACCAATATGTAGCACGTATTCGCTTGAAGTGAAACAAAAGGATTTGCTATCGAAGTCACATAACTAATGTCGCGATCACAACTACACGAAACGTTAAATAAACAGCAAACAGGTACGCCATTTTTTCAACAGTGCTGTTGATCTTAAGAAAAACGTGAGCCGAGCTGACCAGTTCAAGTGATTATCTGCTAGTTATTTACTGTGTAGTAGTGTGACGTAACGGTGTAACTATAACATTGACAAGCATGTTGCTGTGATACCCTCATTTAAAAAGCAACATATATATTTAAGTATTCCACACCTAACTGATACATCACCATCACTGTTTCCCCTTACTGCGTTCATTTTAGGTGGCGGTGGCATTCTTATCAACATTTCAAGAAATTCAACTCCCCAATTCGATCTGTTTTATTCGACCTAACAATCCGGCTGTGACGACAAAAATAGGCTGAACTCCTATCATTCGGTTATTTCCTAGTTTTATAATATTTTGTTAGGAGCCAAGGGCATCAAAGGCGGTTTGTTCTTGTGAAGCCGAACGTACTCATCTAGAAATACTTTTTGAAACAACACAGTGTGTTAACATTTCTCGCCAGCTTTACATCAGCAACACGCGTCGCCCTTTTCGACTGTTTCAATCAGCCCACCAGATAACTTCAACGTACCCTACCCTGGATAGCTGTCTACAAGGTTTATTGTGGTTAGCTGCCCAGGTCGCACCTTTTAACCAGTCTTGTCTTCTCATTTCCCATCCTCGTTACAACGTTAAGCAATTTTGTGCCGTCGTTTCCCAACTTTGTTCCACCTTTGGTGACCCACGTCTGACTGTTTTCAGCGATATCACGTAGGTCAATTCCAGATAGAATAGGGATATCGTCAAGTAATTTTTTGATTAGAAGTAGAAGGAGTTTTGGCAAACAGCCTGTTTTCGGTTGTTCATCATCAGGCCAATTGTATAGCATTTTATATCATCATGGTTGTTAAACGAGCAAAATCAACAGCAACTGGTCACATAACTACGTCATGCGGTTGTGAGTTGGTGGAAAGTTGGGTGACAAAATTGACCTCCAGATGTGCCGAGTCGGCAATGGGGGGCCACGGTAACCTACATGGCGGCACAACTGCGAATCTCGCTCAGATCCAACCCGGCAGTCTTTATGTGCAACTCAAAGATACGTTGCCTAAAGGTGTGGCCTCACTTTGTGTTTACTCTTCCACATACTACTGTACAGCAGGTTACGTTGGTCGCACAGCCTGGCGCCTTTCTCAGAAGACACGTTAGCGCCACCCCACATGGCTGACTAAGGGCAAGGTGAAGTCTATTTCGAGTGCAGTTCTGGCGCACCTTGTTGACTCAGGGCACCAAGTCTCACCGGAAGTAGCTTTTCAGCCTATTTACCGCCTGCCCAGTCGTCAATCCAGAGGAGTCAAATTTCGTATTCTGGCCACCGCGGAAGCGATCGGAATTCGGTTGCGCAATCCACAGTTATGCGCTCAGAATAAATTTGTGCAGGTCCTACGGTTATCATGGCTCCCCGTTACCGACTCGACACATCCGGAGGTCAATTTTGTCACCCAATTTTCCTCCGACTCACAACCGCATTACGTAGTTATGTGACCAGCTGCTGTTGATTTTGTTCGTTTAACAACCATGATGATATGAAATGCTATACAATTGGCCCGACAATGAAGAACCGAAAACAGACCGTTCCCCAGATCACCTTTTACTTCTAATAAATTCATGGGGCTATTCGACTCGTTGGAATGTTGTAATTGTTTTGTGTGAATTGACTTGCAGTTAATATAAGCTCTGTACACATGTACCGTCAAATGGTTGGAGATTGACCTGGCCAAATATGGACAGTGTTTGGATGGGTTGATGCCTGGAGAACGTACCGAATTAAATGTGTACATTAAACTGATTGTGAAAAGGCAACTATATAAAGTGTAAGCTGCACTACAAAGGCAGATCATTCTGGTGACGCCAGCCCCTGAATTTCCAGCCAGTCCAGAACAATATGTTCACCGTTTCCCTTATCTTTATCTAGATAGAAAATCGCTTAAGTATTGCCATTAGGTCCCGGGATGTTTTGTCCACAACGTAAAACGGAACAGCTGGATTCGAAAGTGCAGTTCAATATCTGTTTTCCAAATTGTCTGGCCCTGATGCTCTGGTTACTGAACTATACTTTTTACTAACTCCTTTTATCAGTATCAATAGAGTAATCCAGTCTCGAGAAATCTCCTGAAGAAGAAATATTTTAGCAGCGGAACGTCTTAGAAATGACGAGAACACTCAGTTCAAGCGGAATGAAGATGATAGAATCGTTCTACCCAATAAGACGGAGTACACAGACAAAACGCAGACCATAAAAGACGATGAAACTGAATTCGTGAAAGTGGGAATTGCGACAGATAACACCCCTCTAACAGAGAAGGCACTGTCTAAAATATTGCGTTCTATGAAACAAAAAAATAATAGTTTACTCCACAACTTTCGAACGCACTTGACCCACGGAAACCACAATTCTCAGGCTTAATGGATTATATGATGTGGGTATAATTCTCTGACCTACTTTACGCACTTGCAATCCACCATATTACTCGTTCGTTAAATGGCTGTTGTGCCTCCCTTAATTGATTAGACAGACGATGCCAAAGGAGGAGCAAGACAAATTAGCTGGATAGACGTAATGCGCAGTCGTATGGCAATTCCGTCGTGCGTGCACTGGAGATCCGCTTTCAGTGTGTTCCGGGTCACTAAAGGTACGAAAGGAAGAACATTACCAGTGCAGAATTAGGAATAGCCTTTTTAACTCGCCAAAAAGCGCGCTGCACTTGTAAAAATGAAGTTAAGAGTGCCACCTCGATGTGGGTCCCTGAGAGGCAACATCATTTACCCTCTATGGGCGATAAATCGGCGTTAGCAATTTACCAGGCCGGAAAAACCTAGAAGCCGTCTGAGAAATGTTGCCTCAATAAAGTCGGTGGAAACATCCATGTTAGCCGGCGAATCTTGTACACTAGAGGCAGAAATGTTAACAAAAAGTCGATATCTCATATAACCAGTTTGCACATATATAAACTGAAAGTTGTCTTGCATTGACCCAAATTGCTGACCAAGCACAAAACCGTCGAAGAGGTTAGTCTACTAAACAGTCCATGCCATATTAAAATGAATGAACGAATTGTTCAACTCAGAAGCCAAACAATGATATATCAATCTAAAAAAAAACTCGCGCTCACTGACCGAAAGATATGAAATCACGTTCAAAATCCATTCGACATAAAAAAAAATTTGAAAAATACAAATTAGATGCCAAACGTAGGTGTATTCGCGTAGGAATCCCGCTAAATGACCGGTTAGATGAGAACACATCCATTCAAATCAAACAGTGCAAAAAAAAGACAACAGATTCAACAGAGATGACAGAGAATGTCGTAAGCACGAGACGCCACCAAGAAACAAGCAAATTAAAACATATAAGAATAACGACGGGAAGAACGCAGAAATAGAAGGGAGCCAGAGCAAACAGAAAACGGAATGTTTGCACGTGGAAACACTTGTTGGGGAAACAAGAAAAGAATGCAACGAGATAAATCGTCCAGAAAGATTGAAGAAGATGACAAATAAAATGCGGAATCTACATGAACGTGTTCGACCCGATCGTCCAATCCGATGCCAAACAGTAATGATATTCATGCAGATATCGCGCACACTAATCCATCATATGCCATCACTTCCTATTACCTTGAACTGCCCGAATCAATGTTCTACTCAGATAAGTGTTGTTGCGCTCAAACATTTAGACATAATACCTAGATAATGTTCTAATCAGATGACAACCACATGCATCTGATTGAAGCCGGTCCCAACACTTATCGACTACAAATGGATGTGGGTTTTCGGTGAGAATGGAAGAGATCAATATGAGTCGTTCAGTCACGCGAGTTCCACGTGAATATATCAGTGTTTGACATCTGATTGACCTATTCCTACACTTACGTGCGTAGGCATGGTTTGATGCATTTGAATACACTGAAGAGGTGGCATATGAATCGGTCGTGATCGCGTTTTCTTCATGTTTTGCATCTGATTTGATAGTTTCGAACAAACATCTGGTTATATTCATGTAGTGCTCGCGCTCGCTGACCGATTCCTATATCAGCGTTTCCATTATACTCAAATAAACGATTGCATGCGTACGTGCATGAGTGAAGTGTAAGCTCAAGTGAAAGACGGAGGAAACACAGATAAATTCATGTAAAACTCACACTGAATGGTCGACTCATACGATATCTATTCCATTCTGATCGAATCCTCAAATCTATGCCATATATTCACGTAAGTGTTCGAACCGGCCAAATCAGATGCGAAACACTGATATATTCATATAGAAATATGCCTTCCTTATCAAATACCCGATTCCATGTCATACTCACAAAGTGATCGAAACGCTCCAATCAGATGCCAAACAATGATGTATTCATGCAGAAATCGCGCTCAATGGCCAATACATACACCACGCTTGCATTACCTTCAACTACCCGAATCAATGCTCTGAGTCAGATAAGTGTTGTAGCCGCTCAATCAGATGCCAAACACTGTCATAATCATATAGATCCCGCTTTCATATGTCATCTCTTCCATCTAGTCAGATGGCAAGCTCATGCCATACTGAGCTACGTGTTCGAACCGATCGTCCAATCGATGCCAAAGCAGTAATGTATTCATGCAGATATCGGCACACTATCCATCCATTATGCCATCACTTCCATTACCTTGAATGCCCGAATCAATGTTCTACTCAGATAAGTGTTGTTGCGCTCAAACATTATAGACATAATACCTAGATAAGTGTTTCTAATCAGATGACAACCACATGCATCTGATTGAAGCGGTCCCAACACTTATCGGACTACAAATGGATGTGGGTTTTCGTGAGAATGGAAGAGATCACATATGAGTCGTTCAGTCACCGCGATGTCCACGTGAATATATCAGTGTTGACATTTGATTTGACCTATTCCTACACTTACGTGCGTATGGCATGGTTTGATGCATTTGAATACACTGGAAAGGGTGGCATATGAATCGGTCGGTGATCGCGTTTTCTTCATGTTTTGCATCTGATTTGATAGTTTCGAACAAACATCTGGTATATTCATGTAGTGCTCGCGCTCGCTGACCGATTCCTATATCAGCGTTTCCATTATACTCAAATAAACGATTGCATGCGCTACGTGCATGAGTGTAAGTGTAAGCTCAAGTGAAAGACGGAGGAACACAGATAAATTCATGTAGAACTCACACTGAATGGTCGACTCATACGATATCTATTCCATTCTGATCGAATCCTCAAATCTATGCCATATTCACGTAAGTGTTGAACCGGCCAAATCAGATGCGGAAACACTGATATATTCATATAGAAATTATGCCTTCCTATCAAATACCGATTCCATGTCATACTCACACAAGTGATCGAAACGCTCCAATCAGATGCCAAACAATGAGTTATTCATGCAGAAATCGCGCTCAATGGCCAATACATACACCACCGCTTGCATTACTTCACCTACCGAATCAATGCTCTAGTCAGATAAGTGTTGTAGCCGCTCAAATCAGATGCCAAACACTGTCATAATCATATAGATCCGCGTTTCATATGTCATCTCTTCCAATCTAGTCAGATAAGGCCAAGCTCATGCCATACTGAGCTACGTGTTCGAACCGATCGTCCAATCGATGCCAAACAGTAATGTATTCATGCAGATATATCGCGCACACTAATCCATCCATTGCCATCACTTCTATTACCTTGAACTGCCCGAATCATGTTCTACTCAGATAAGTGTTGTTGCGCTCAAACATTTAGACATAATACCTTAGATAGTGTTCTAATCAGATGACAACCACATGCATCTGATTGAAGCGGTCCCAACACTTATCGGACTACAACATGGATGTGGGTTTTCGGTGAGAATGGAAGAGATCACATATGAGTCGTTCAGTCACCCGCGTTCCACGTGAATATATCAGTGTTTGACATCTGATTTGACCTATTCCTACACTTACGTGCGTATGGCATGGTTTGATGCATTGAATACACTGGAAGAGTGGCATATGAATCGGTCGTGATCGCGTTTCTTCATGTTTTGCATCTTTTGATAGTTTCGAACAAACATCTGGTATATTCATGTAGTGCTCGCGCTCGCTGACCGATTCCTATATCAGCGTTTCCATTATACTCAAATAAAACGATTGCATGCGCTACGTGCATGAGTGTAAGTGTAAGCTCAAGTGAAAGACGGAGGAACACAGATAAATTCATGTAGAACTCACATGATGAATGGTCGACTCATACGATATCTATTCCATTCTTGATCGAATCCTCAAATCTTATGCCATATTCACGTAAGTGTTCGAACCGGCCAAATCAGGATGCGAAACACTGATATATTCATATAGAAATATGCCTTCCTTATCAAATACCGATTCCATGTCATACTCACATAAGTGATCGAAACGTCCAATCGATGCCAAACAATGATGTATTCATGCAGAAATCGCGCTCAATGGCCAATACATACACCACGCTTGCATTACCTTCAACTACCCGAATCAATGCTCTAGTCAGATAAGTGTTGTAGCCGCTCAAATCAGATGCCAAACACTGTATAAT
>LOND01020285.1:0-10415 GCA_014220965.1 Paragonimus kellicotti
GGTTACACTCTATCTGACATTCAGAGTGTTGATTCACAAAAGAATGAGCAAGAAACACCAAACCGTTGGATTAGTCGATGACTGGTTCGGTTTTTTGTGGTCCGAGCAGAATGAGAGGTCGGATTCGACCTTGGTCAAATTCGGCTCCAGATTGCCCCTGACAACGGGACTTATGATGCTATTCACTTGCCTGATGAGTAGTCCAAATGAGTTGTATCGTGTTGGCGTACAACTTATCTACTTGTTGGTGTCCTATGTGATAGCTTCGGTGATCGTCGTCGAGTTATTCTTGCCGGTGTTAAACAAACACAAGATATTCTCTGTTAATCAGGTTAGTTACTTTGTACTCTTTTGGTATAAAATACGGTCTACACAATGAAGCCGGTGTAAAATTGCCTTTGCCAGTAGCCAATAATAACCGTCTCACTGACCAGAAGTCAGCTTTTGAATAATAACTGAAGGAAGTATTGTTCTATTGGTAACTAGAACCGCAAAATATTATAGTATTTCACTGCGATCAAGACGTTTTGCCATTTCTTCAGAACTAAGGTAATCTACCTCAAAAACTTAATAGCCGTCGGTCAAAAGCAATAACCTCAAGGTTTGAAAAGACTATTTCGTAAGTTTTTTGTACTCCCTAAAGCCGTGCGCTTACCACATATTGTCGATTTCGACTAGTCATATCAGGTCGGGTTGGTGGCTAATCGAAAAAATGGTCAATCGACTTTTAATTGTGTAAATTATTGTGAACTACTAGGATGATAACACACATGAGAGACAGAAGCCGATTGTTCTGGTAACTCACGTTTTTTGAACTAAGAGGTTCTGTGCAAATACATGCAATAGGTCTACGTGTTCAGTTGCCATAATTTCGACTTATATACGGTAGACCATGACCACAACTGTCAGCCCATCATTACCATTGTCTAACCATTGCTCGTAATAATCAGCAAGTAGGTATGCAATGAGCAACAACTCCGCCATCCATCTTCAACTCAGTCTTAAATCCAACCCACACAACGGCGTTGGTTGGACTGCTGTCTAATACCATCCGTAGGTAGGGCAGGACAAAACTGTCGAGCGCGAGAACCTGCTGGCAAGTACGTATCCATATCTTATAGGAACGCACCAACGCACTGTGCTCCTAGGGTGCGCTTCAATCAGTTTCCTGATGATACAAAATGGGCACATGATATATGTATTCACGCTTCATGTGAGCTTAACGGATTGTTAATGCAGGCTAACAGTCAAGGGAAGTAGCAAAAATGTGTTGCTACGGCTTAAACACCGGTCATGAAGAGCTACAAATGATCAAAAATAGATAACTTATGATTACAACTCATCCTGTCCTCGAGGTAAGATTACCCTCGTTCTAATTTCACAATCAGTCTGTATAGTATATTCACCGTCTGTCCCATAAAGGAACACATCGGCCACACAGGTTGGATCGGATTACTATGTTTATTCTGAATGGCGGGACAGGTGGTTAGATCTGAAGTGTCGTTGACTAACCTGACGTACCGCATGATCTGTGGAGCGAACTAGGTAATGGTCTCAAAAGGAAAGCCTAGACCACCCGGATTGGAAAACCACATGACGAAATCACAATTTTCCCACATAGTCACTATACTTGACTCAATAAGGCATCGATAATTAGGCTGACGTTGCTGAAGTGTGGCTTCCACTGACCGATTAAGTAACGAGATGAAGTGCGATGTTTGTCATGACTGTCTCAATTGGTTGCCGACCATAAAGGCGATCGTTTCGTGAACAGTGATTGAGGTGATCTGACAGCCTTTTTCGCCCTGACTGACCAGGAAGATGTTTTGAGCTGGTGAACTGTTGGTCGGCGGGCAAACAAATTAACGCTACCAGACAACGAACATCCGTCGATCGAACAGGCACGCGTTCAGATGTTCATTAGGGCTAGGAGAACTGACCCGCTGAGTCTTGAATGCGTTTGGGCATATTCTATGGTCGCCACACTATTGTAGCATCACCCTGTTGTGTGGTCAAGGTCATATGTCTGGACCGGCTCGCTGTGGCACGTGACCAGAATGTTACGCACACACACCACCACTGAGTGACCCCTATACGCATGCAGTCACAGTGACTTCGAACAACTCACAATTTACTTATGAGCAGTCCGGGATTTTTCGAGTTGAACATCACCCACAATTGATCGCAGCTGTCGCATCCCCATAGACTTTCTAGTCGGCCCCACAGTTTACCATCACTACTGCAGTCAATGGCGCGTGCTCACGCACAGATACACATGCAACCAGCGTACACACAACCAACCTCATCTCGGACATTAGACTACGACACGTGATTCAACCCAGTGTCCTCGCCGGAGCTGACAGGACAACGAGACCGTCCTCTAAACGTGTGAACACAACTTGGTGTCCTGCGCGCCGGTGAACAAACACAGCTACAGTGCTCCGTGGACTACACAGTGTTTCCATCCTGTAGATCACTACGTCGACATCTATAGGATTCCACCCAACGCTCCACTAACACACTCACGGATTACATCTCTGTATTTTGTCCGAACCCTTGCTGTAAGTGTACTTTGTTCGTTATTTACATTACATTTTTGTTACATATCCTTCTGATATTATTTAGATGTTCGATTTTACTGACACTACTTGCATCACTAATCAGTCAATTAAACGGTGGTTTCTAAGATCCAGCAGCAAGTTGAAGTGTAACAGAAAATCGGCACCAATAATGGCTTTTGGGACGTCAGCTACGGTGAATACCCATGTGAAGGGACGACGAAGACAAGGTTGAGCGTCAATGACCTTTGTCCATAAGTGTTAATCGTCGTGTTGTTAGCCGCGGTTAGAACAAAGTTCTTGTTAACACGCGTTTTATCCTTCGGACTGGATGGGATCACACTGATTTCCGCACCTGAGTCCACTAGAAATATGTAGTTGGAAGCTGAGTCTCTGACGAATAAACGACGACTAGGGGAACCAGTGCCAGGCGCAGTGGTCGTCATCACTGGCTGGCTTCGTAATTTCCCGCCAAAGTTTTGTGATTTGAATTGGCAAGGTGGGCTACACTTACGAGCATCTGCGCCAAACTGTATCTTGCACAGTATTCATAATTATCGTTATTTTTTGGAAACAAAGACTTTAATGACAGGTAAAACATAAACAACTGGTTATCATTTCCTGGCAATCTTCTTCCTGGGTTCATAAGATGTCGTTGGTGCACCGCGGCGTTTAGAAGGAGTTAATGCTTCATCAGAACTTTCGTGGTGGGACGAAGTTGCCGATCTGGTGCCAACAGGTAGTCCGGGTCCAATGAACTTAGAAAAATGTGGCACAGGGATCGATGTTCTTCCCTTGTAAAGTGCAAGCGTACCTTCAAAGCGAGAGTGATCAGCAGAAATTTCACCACCAGTAATTTTGTCCAGGAAGGTCTTGACTGACTCACTGAGGCTTTGTTCTCTCCTTCTGTAAGCATACTCGCATTCTCTGACCCAGTTTTCATCATAATCGTCATAATCGTTTACTTTAGTACCAGAACCTACGCTGAGTTTCACATGGGGACTCTTCATAAGGGTACTCGCTACCTTGAGCCAGGATATGATTTTCCCAAGGGTATTACAGGTTAAATCTTCCTCAAGAGGGACATCAAGGCCAATCAAGTAGGGAACGTCAATGTGGTGACAAAAAAGATTATTCATGATGGCTGCAAATTTTTTCTCTCAAATCCAAAAGTGCTATATGACCAGGAAATCGCCTTGCAATTGGTGTCGCTCATACGATTGCTTGCAAGCTCATGCTCACGCCACACTTTTCCAAATTCATTGGACCCCTTTTATTCTTAACGGTGCTAAGTTAATGCTACCATTGACCAATCTCCTATCTCCAAACGATTCTAAGTTTGCTATGGACAGTACTGCCACAGACGCTTTCTCAAGTATCAAGAAAGCTTTAGCCAACATTACTATGTTGAACCACATGCAAGCTGATCCACAACTATCTCTATCTACGGATGCCTCCAACTTCGCCATTGGTGCTGTTTTACATCAACACGTAGACGGATCTACGCAACCACTTGCATTTTTCTCGAAGAAACTCCAATCCGCGGAAACGCGTTATAGCACTTTTGGTAGAGAATTGTTATCCATTTATCTCTCTATTAAACACTTTCAACATTTACTTGAAGGGTCGAACATTTTGTGTATATACCGACCATAAACCCCTAGCTCACGTGTTCAACCACAATTCAACCAAGTACTCACCCAGAGAGATCCGACATTTGGATTTTATTTCTCAATTCACAACTGACATCCGATATACCTCAGGATCATCTAACGTGGTCGCAGATGCCTTATCACGACCAGACGTTGACGTCATCAGCAAAGTCAGATTGATCGACTTTGCCAAAATGGCGGAGGAACAAAAATCGGACCCTGAACTACAAAAACACCTACAGACTCCCTCAGTGCTAAAACTACAAACTGTTTCACTTCCAGATTCCACAGGAACCATTATTAGTGATATCTCCAAACCACTCCCTCGACCATTTGTACCGGCATCCTATCGTCGAATAGTCTTTGATGCTTTTCATAACCTCTCGCACCCAACTATCCGGACAACTGTGAAACTCATCTGCGATCGTTTCGTCTGGCCGAGTATCAACGCCGATGTTCGTGAATGGGCAAGAACCTGTCTTGCTTGCCAGCGTTCTAAGGTATCCCGCCATAATACGACCCCCATTGGCACATTTACCGCCCCAGACGCACGATTTTCACATATTCACATTGATATTGTTCAACCTCTTCCACCATCACATGATTCTACGCATATTTTGACATGTGTAGATCGTTTCACGAGATGGCCCGAAGCTATTCCAATCAAAGATACTACAGCAACCACAGTGGCTCGTGTATTGGTAGAGAGATGGATATCAGTATTTGGAGCACCTGCAATTATAACTACCGATCGAGGAAGACAGTTTCAGTGTCATCTTTTTGACGCACTCACTAAGCTACTTGGCACAAAGCACATCGCAACTACCGCGTATCATCCGTGTGCCAACGGCTTAGTCGAACGATTCCATCGTCAACTGAAAGCTGCGTTGAAGGCCCATGAAGATCCGACAAACTGGACGGAACGCCTCCCCATCATCCTTCTAGGCATCCGTTCGTCCGTCAAACAGGACATAGGCACTTCCCCCGCAGAACTCGTTTTTGGTACCACTTTGCGCCTACCAGGACAGTTGGTGACAAGTGCAAACACGTTGGACACTACAGATCCTGCTGATTATGTCCATCGACTCCAAGAGCACATGGCCAACATCAAACCATCGGAACGAGAGACTGTCGTACATTCCATCGGACATGATGACTTGCACACACGTATTTGTCCGTAATGACGCTGTCAAACCTCCCCTGCAACAACCGTACGATGGCCCCTATCTTGTCCTCAGTCGTCATCCAAAATACTTCACGATCAATAAGGGCAACACTCAAGACACCATCTCGCTGAACAGGTTAAAACCGGCATACATTGAAATACCGTTGACTGATACACCACAGCAAACGATACAATTGCCAGGTGCAAAGATCTCGGCTGCCAGCAATAGGACATGCATGTCATTAACATCAGATCAGTCAAACTCAATGCCACCACTGTCAACTACTACGAATTCTGGCAGACGTGTGCGATTCACCGATCGGCTACTCTACTACTGACATCGCATTTTGTCCCCAACCAAAAGTACAAAACAACTGCTCACATGTTTCCAGCATGAGAGGTTGGGGCGCGAGTGTACTACACCAAGAACCAGTTCAATTGCAATAACAGTGGCACCTGCAAAAGCAAAACAAGGTATAAGAACCCGCATCGAATTCCTTGATGTAATCAGATAGATAAACATAAGTGGAAATGAAGAAACGATTTTGGTGTTCACTGACAGCCTATCCAGTCAAAAGGTCACTCTATGGATCCGACTAATTTGTTTGTGCAATGCCAATGAGCTTATGCTAATCGGAGTGTATCGATCGATATTGTGCTCACAAACTGGTTGACATAATTCATTTGTTTGCTTTTAAATTGACGAAATGATTATATTTTGCCTGTTACTGCCTGAAACCATCGCTAACCAGAATGCCGAAACCTATTTAGTCATAAACCAACCATCAAGGTCTTAATCCATACCCTATCGAAAAGTGGCGCTCCAAACGTATGGATATAGGTCAGGTTTATCAAATGTCAATGAGTTAGATATTTTTATTAGTTGCATTAAAACCACGCTTGGTCAGGATGGGCTGTTAATGTAAAGTTGTGACCAATCAGGAATGAGGTCCGGTTTACATCAGTAATGGATACATCGGTCGGTAATCTTATTGGTTTTCGTGTTTTCAAACTGAAGATTACTGAGATCGTCAGTTGGAATTAACACGGCATTAACTGTCTCTTCCCTAATCGAGTTAACAATTCAAACATTATTCCCAAACGAATGTGACCGAGCGATTACATATGATAATTCGATCGTACTCAGGGTAGGACCAATGGCACGGCAGTTAACACGATTGTCTCATGAAAGCGTGACCGGAGTTCACACCGGCCTACAAACGCAGAATGTTTCTGCAGGCAACCAACAGACCTTAGTGCGCATTCGAATCTGAATCGTCGTTCAAGTTAAGCGGTTCGACAAAACCTACACGATAACTAATGATGGAGCCTTCCGTGTTAAGCAAGCTTATTATAGGGAGGGATCGCTTTATTAAACATCGCCCATTCTAGCAGCGCTTAAATCAGACAGAAAATGATGTTCTTTAGATTTGGAAGTACGATATCGTGAAGCTTAGCCACGATTGAAAAAAAGACCGATCCGGATCGACCGAATATGTAAAGTTGCTAATAATATCACTCCTTGAAATGGTTGAATTTTCCAACTAGCTTATTAGTAGTGAACGGTCAGTGATGTTTCTTTGTACGGTTGCAGTAAATGGCTTGATTTAACTGACATTCCCGATTGTAGATCAAAATTTGGCAACTCATAGGACAGTGTTTTTCAAAAGTTTTCTGTTGCATCAATATGGCATCAATTATTATCTTCCAACATTTTAAAACAATCAAACCCATAGCATACACAACGAAAATATGTCCAGCTTTCAAAGGAACTTTAGTTTCGGAGCCGTCCACATACAGTCCGTATCTCGATTTGACTGAAAAATTTCTGGGGGCTACCATCTCGACAAGTTAGTAAAACTCCTTAGGTTCGTAGTTCAGCAAACTGAGAGAAAGAGCCTCTGAAACAAACCTAGAACAATATGAGTTTCTGTTTTTGAAGCACTTGTCTGGGTTATACCCAGAGGACGTTGAAAGAGTTTTCAAGTGAAACTTATTGAGTACAACATAGTAGTTTGCTCAGATTGAAAAACGTCGCCCGTGTCTCTACCGGTTGTTGCGGGGACTTCCTATACAGCCGTGATTAAAAGTTTACAAGAAACTCTGCCCCAATCGGTTTTAGGAATTTCAAATGACGTGGGATTACAGTGTACAGAACTGTATCACTCAAAAATACTGTGTTCTTATTATTTGTCACCATTTATGACTTGTTGTCCTGCAGGCAAAATTTCAGAAAGAGGACCTAGTATTTTAAACAATAAACGGTTCTCACTGCAGCCAATATGAATACAAGCTACACAGTCTATTATTATATCTGTCCAATCACCGTTGACCCCGCACGAACAGTGGTAAAGTTTGATGGCCCTCACCAAGGTACAGAGTGATCTCACAACTGATAACCTTAATAATGCAGATACAAACCGAAATACGGGAAGTAAACGAAAAGGAGTCGCTACTGGACTAAAAATAATGGCACAGTTAGGTGGATGTTTTGGACAAATCACAGCGTTACATTTTGCATTATCATTCGTTTTTCTGAAAGCCACTCATTTTGCTCAGAATAGTCATTATTAGTGTTATGTGCAATCGCGAAAGTTCCAACGCCTCGACAGTCCACTGTTTCCATTTTCACACTTAGGTTCATATCGATAGTTTTTTTTTATGTAACATGAGTTTACCGACTACTTCATGGACATCCTATACAGCCCGTCGTAAACACGATTATGCATGGCAGATCATGCGACACAAACATTGTCTCACAATAATCCAACGTTACAAAAAACATCTTTTGAGGACAGTTAAAATGACACGGGGAATTTAATCCAGTAAGATCTGATATGTGGAAGTTTGACACACAGTGAGTAGGACACTGCTGTACTGGAAATTAGTAGGAGACTTTGTTTAGTATAAGAATGAACCTCATCCAATAAGTACCGTAGTTTTCGGTGTTCATGCCAACTTTTCGGATAACCCCTTTCGTAACGAGGAACTAGTCTCGGGGTTCGCACCTGTAGAACATCGTTACTAGTGCATATGCAAACGAATATGACTGAACGTTCGTCCACGACAACTCGTTCGTGCCCAGTTTGGGAGGTCAGTGGAGTAGGGGTCGACAACAGCGCTTAATCAGATCAAACTGGTTATATGATCAACGTTTATACTATATTCACATCAGGATTGTTCAGAATACTTTACAAGAGTAGGACCCCCTAAAAGGAGATGCACTATCAAGTACCCTTGATTTGTCTCTTGTTGTGACGACAACAATCCTCATACAAAAGATGAGTGTTCACATGGTGGAATAAACGCTCGTAATATCTACATGCCGTCCATGTTTCAATGGAAGAGGGAGATCATCGTTAGCGGATAGTAGAGCGTATGATTTCACAACTTCCCCGTATGACTCAGCCTTCCAGGCTGGATGATAACTTCAACATCAACGCAAGTCAAAACTAAAATGACGGATAAACACGACCGACTGAACCGTCTATCTGTAAGTGATTGCGAGCAGTCCATTCCTTCTTCGGGCAAAAACGACATTTGGAAGCCTTACGTATGCTTATGTAGTATGGGCAGTAGAACTTTCGGTCTCAAATTGATAATTCAAAACCCCTGAACTTTCGACCATCAGTTATCTTGGTACAGAGTGGAATGATACAACTAACCCAACAATCTCCGTTAGCGAATTCTAAGCAAAAATAAAACAGGTCACGAATTGTCGAGTTAGGAACGATCCGTAGAGGATGTTCAAAGGAATCTCATTTTTCAAATAAGTTCAGTCCAGTATGTTTGTCACCTGGATGGACCACCGTCAGGAATGTTTCTAATAAGATCACTTTGCCAAAGCAGCAGAGCGCAAACTGGAGTCACCATTGCTAGATTAGCATACTATATGTTCAGTGTGAAGATGCTGATTTCTAATGATTTCGATCGTGCACAACTTGATGCACTTGCTTTGCAATCCTATCAAACATTTCTCATTTGCTTATGCGAAAAATTTCGAGTTTCTCTTCATTCTTAATTTGTCTCTGGTTACTTTCCTAGGTCGTCTCTCCTGTTGAGTTATTTTAGTTTTCAAGACATTTCTAGATACCCGTGTACTATACCCATGATTAGCCTATATTGTATTGTCGCAGTTGATGTTATACATGGGATTTTGTGGTATTTATCTCTCCCTAAAGCTGAATTCGACGTTCCGTTCTCTGTTTTGGTAACAGTACTTGGATGCGCGGTTCGGTAGATCGGTGCGCATTCTGTCCGCCCTTATCCATCTTTTTCATTTGGTGAGTCAATTGAACTTAACGCACTTGAGTAGTTGATAGATTGTGAAAATTGTGATAGATTGTGAAAAGGTGATTTGAACACCAAATTAGCTATAATGCGTATTTTTTGGTTGGATTTTCTTTAAAAACGGCGCCGGACTCGAGTTTGATCATCGTTAAAGCATAGCAGATGACAGGAATTGAGACACTACCCTTAGGCTTGTAAGATAGGCATGTCGACTAAAACTCAACCGACCAGTTAGTAGGCACAGTCGAGTTGTCACATCTAACTACTTGAAAAGGCATTCATCTGCGATGAATGCTCAGGTCTACCTGAATGGGAAAACTGCGACCATGTGTGAATAACATCCAATTTGTGAAAATCAATACCTCCGACCAGTCATTCATAATCTGTGAAACTTTCCCAACGTTGTTCATTAAGCATTTTCGGATGAAGAGTCATTCGCCATATTCCCAAAACCATATAGAATGGAACCACAAACATTATGCTTCAAAACTGTGTAAATGTGCAGTCACAGAGCTTAGCAGACAACGAAGCCATATGGCGTATGTGCAAAGGTTAACCACAAGGCTAATGAATTGAGAGCTGCCCTTGAAGAATTGTTAAAAACGTTAGGCAAAATTGGTATCAGAGGCTACTCGTACTATGTTGAGTGAGGTAAGTGTAACGACCAATTAGTAACGCGAAAATCAAACGTATCTCAAAATTCAAAACAAGTTAAACCTACATTTCTACGATTCTACTGGATTAGTCTAT
>LOND01020286.1:0-15839 GCA_014220965.1 Paragonimus kellicotti
CCTTTTTGGAACGATTTCATTTGTCTACGCCAGGTCATCATCTGTCCACCTCGCACCTTGCGCCAGTCGGCCGCAGCGTCGGCAAAGTGTTCGGTGTGGCAAACGACTAGCTGGCATCCTTAGTACATGACCTAACCATCTAAGTCTGTGCAAATGTAGCGACTGAACAAAAGAACTCGTTTGACAATCAGTGCCAAACACCCGCTTCCTAACCTCCTCGTTGCTTACTCGCTGGTGCCACCCGATACGAGCGATTGAACGCAGACATCGGTGGTCAAATACCTGAAGACGGTTCACGTCCTCTACCCTGAGCGGCCACGTTTCGCTGCCGTAAAGTAATACAGCCCTCACTGTTGTCTGATATACGCGACCCTTAAGCTTCAGAGAAATACCTCTCTGTCGCCATAGGTGTCTCAGATTAGCGAACACCGCCCTAGCCTTGGAAATACGCGCTTCTATTTCATTCCCACCTCCACCGCCGCCGCTGATGCAGCTTCCCAGGTATACAAACCGGTCAACAACCTCCATGACTTCATTATCTAACATTAAATCTACGTAATCACAGCAATCTTGTTGAGGCTGCAAAGCGCATTCCGAAGTATTTAGCAGAACGCGAAATAGCGTCCAGTGTTGTTTGTGCTGCTTGAAAGTTGTCAAACAGCAACACCTTGTCGTCAGCATAATCAAGATCAGTCAGTCTTCATCTATTTTAGAAAAACACTCACTCACTCAAAACGACAGCACGTAGCCGACATTGTCTGCAGAGAAACCAAGTAAAAAACGATGTCATTTGCATGCAGATCGTTGGCCTGCTCGCATGTCAACAGAAACCTCGCTCCTAGTGCATCTCCCAAAACACCAACTAGCACGTAGTTGAAAGAAAGGGAACAAACAACTTCAGTGGATTGGGTGATAACTCCGTCCTCCTTGTTTACAGTTGCAAGAACTGGGTCAGGGTTTGGCATTGCGTGAAATGACTGAAATGACTGTAATAAGGCTTATCAGACCGATATATGCATATTTAAGGTAGACAAAACACGTGCACGAGACCGGTGACCTCAAGGATTGGCTTGTTTAGAACTGGCCCAATCCAATGAATCGCAACGACTGAGTACAAATCCCATGAAAGCTATAAAAGTATGCATTTTGTTTACCAATATGAGCAGCAGACTTGTCAGGTCAAAAAGTCGAAAGGACATCGAATTCGATATGGAATAGGCACAAACTATAGTAGAAAAGGCAACTGCAAAATGGTACAAAATAGACTACGAAAACGGGAATTTGTTTACCAGAAGATAAAAAACAATTCATTTGGGAAGTAACGCAGCTCTAGTGCACAGAATCACAATATGACTAATTGATATGCGTTGCGGGTAGAATGATCCGTAGAAAGCTGGTTGATAGAAAAAAGAAGCTAACTAAACCACAAAATAATCGAAACGAAAATGATATATACTTTATCGAAATAAAGGTAGGGGAAACCAAACAGCCGGAAATTTGGTAGTGCAAAAAGAGCTGCGAAAACGAATCTGGCGTGCAAAGCAGGTGCTTGAAGTGTGCAGCAGCAAAAAACCAAGAAACGACTGGAAGCTGCCTAATACATGCGGAACACAGCGGCTTCACATTCATTGATTTAAGCAGATAACATCGTCTAGTGAATAAGGAATCAAGTTCGACGAACTTCTTCATCAGTTTCGTCAGCTTCTGTGGATGTATCGCTGATGCTATCTGGATGGTCCTCTGTCGTATTCGGATGTGCTGCTTTGGCTGGCTGCGAAGTTCGTACATCATTTTCTTTCCCACTTGGCCGAAGTGCCATCGGCTGCGAGCGTCCTGAGCTGCTACCAGTAGCAGCTGGTGAGGTCCGAAGGCCTGATTGGTCGTGTGAGTGTGGACTCCTGTTTTCGCGGTCAGCCTAAATAAAGTGTGAGAACAAAAAGCCGAAGGCAAACAATGACAAGTAAGAACAGCTCAATATCAGGTGGTCAAGATGTGTGGTTCAGAAGAAGGTTTGCGCATGCAAATCGTCCATTAACAGACCCTGTAATCACAAACAACAGCTAGAACATTGTTAACAGAATAGGAGACATTGAGTGAACAATAGAACAGCAAATGTGCGTCAAAAGTGAATCTCGGAAGGAAGTTTTAGACCACTGACCAGATCAGTTTTTCCAATGCACGTTAGGGAATGACCACAAGTGGCGGGTTAGCTGTGAAACAAACAGGTTCAGATGAAAGAAAAAAAAAATTGAGAAAAAGGAGCAATGAGAAGTCAACACATGGGTCCAAACCACGTGGATCACGGTGTGGAATAGAATTCGAAGCAACCGTAAACAATCCGATAAAACCCTTTACGATAAACTCATGATATGTAATAAAGGTTTTCTTGATTAAGTTGCACTGTCTGCGTTTAAGCAGACTGATCACGTTCAGCTCCATGATTCAACGGAAAAATAAGTCCTAGGACAGGCGAAAATGAACTTTATCCCAACAAACCACGATGAAGGGTCGTTTAAAAACGGCTAGGTATGAACAAATTATTCTCAGAATTCTGACAAGCAACTCAATGAAGAATAAGGGATACTAGAAATTTCTCACATGTTCCATCAACACTATCTACGGGTTGCTACTTAATAAGGATGCCTCTTTTACAAACACTACCGTTAAATGTTAAGTAACCATAAGCCTCTATGTAACTAGACTAAACGAGGACGTTGTAAAACGAAAGCATTTACTCACTTCGAGTCCAAATTTCTAATTAATTGGACTCATCTCCAGAGGTCGCCGTGTAACTTAAAAAAGGTTTTCGGAGATCATTTCAACAACAATACACACGAACCTAGGAGCAAAAATGGAGGTCAATATGGACGGGGTACAACGCATTTTGAACAATTTTACACTGCGAATCAGAAAATTCGGTTGTAACCAATTACTTTGAAGAGACACAAAAATCTAAACACACGATACTGTAAAACAACAGTTTGATCGAAGTTTACCTGCTCTCCAGTACAGGTCAAGTGTTTCTCACGAGAGTGACCTGAAGAAGGTGTTTGTCGGTAGGTCTTGGATGAAGACAACCCTGTGCGATTATGTGATGAGAGGACTGAATGACTGACGCCGGATTCGGATGGCGTATCATGTTCCGGAATAGCTGGCGATAACGGTCGGAAATCGTACTGCGGTTTGCGTCGTCGTTCATACAGACGTTGTCCACTGGGAACGGGTGGTTTTCCACGGGCCCGTTCATTCGCACCGGTACTACTGCAAATGCTAGGTGGTCGAGCCAGCCGATAAGCCGACTCGGCTGATGCCTCAGAAATCCCCGAGATCACGGATCGAGCGATTGTGGATGCTCGAGCGGGTGGCAAGCCTGGAAGACCCAAGGCACTCAGACTGCTTGAACCAGGAATGAATGTGGTGCCGGTTCCGGGTAATCCTGTTTCAGTAGATGTATAAGACGGATTTCACATTCGTGACCAAGCTAGCTCAATCAGAACAACTCACAGACAATTTTGCAAAACAAACATGTCCAGAATTCTTGTATGTGGTTGGGTTGCTCCTTACTAAACCCAATTCAAATGAGTCTTTTTAAAATGTGGTGTAAATGGTTATAAATCGAAATAAGATAATACTGGTTACCAACAGGAAGTGGCATAGACTCAACAAACAAAAAAAAACGTGCTATGGAGCTGTAACAAAGACAATTCGCTAGTAGTTAAAATCATTATCTGCACCCATGGCGTTGAATAGGTGAAATTACGCGAACGCACACAATCTAACAGAACAATCGATCGACAGGTGACAGAGTTGAGGAGGACCTATCCGTGCGTGCATAGGAACACAAACAAATGTTTACGTATACAGCAAATGGGTGAAGGCTCAAACATAGGTACATACACCTACACACATACAGAAGAAACAACATTTATATCACGCGGACTCAATTACACAATTCCGATCTACTGAAGCGTGAAAGAATGACCTTAATTTAAGGATAGGTGCGGAGTTTGTATGCAAGGACAAAGGTAACAACCTTAATAACGGTCAAAACGAGAACTGTTTGTCTTAGCGCGTGCACTGCCACCGTTCATAAGCGGAAATTGTTTGACCATTTGTGATTGATCTGTACACCGGCAAATATCCATCATGACTCTCAGAGAAACTTCTGCAAGAAGTTCGTCTCAACAAGCGTTAAAGTAATGTACACTTATTTCTACCTACTTGAGTCTCATTAGAGCAACACACTCTGGAGAAGCGAGCCAAAAAATTATGAGCAAAACACAATAGCAATTCCTCGTACCACTGTGGTTGGTGTTGCAAAGATGCATAGAAATTATTTCTTTTGGCGACTTTTCTCATAGGCACCTAATTACTAGAATCAACTGTCTCAAAAAACATTTCAGAAACAATTCTGGAGCCGCTTACAGGCCAGCCACAGTTGGTTGATTGACTTCCGACCTGAATAATGAAATATGATGGCGATAGTGCGTGGGAAATCTGATAGTTTAATCATCAACATTTAAAAGTGCAATAAACATGTAATGGATTGTCCCTCTGATTACGCACTCAATCATCTGACCCAAAACCGAATTAGGCGAAAAAACGTCGTAACGCCGTTAATTGAGAACCGAATCAAAATTAGGTTACAAGGGTTCTAAATATGTAGGGCGAAATGATTACGTGGCTGAATGACGCCGGACAAATCCGACGAGACGATCATATATAGCAGTCAGACGCACAGCGGATCAGATGAAACCGTCATATACGATAATCAGGGCGTCAGAACAAATCACATTACGGAAAGTAAACGCGAGAAACGACAATTCTGATGGCGTACAGGCGTTCGACCGCACAGCTGCAATCTGATTGGCTGAGTGGGACTATACTACCACCCACGACCATACCATCCGAAATTGGATCGATCGATAGGTATGATAAGATGCGTCTTGACTGCTTCGTTAGAAGATGCACCTCTTAACATTATGACGTCATATATCTTATGTCAAGTAGTAGGAACGTACCAGATCCGGTGGGCACGCTCAGTTCGTAGGCCCAACCGGAAGGAATCCAGCTCGGCTGACGCTCTAGACGAGAGACCAGACGATTCAGCTTTTCCACACTTTCTTGCAAATTTCCATTGGTCAGCGTGTGAAAATACAAGTGCCGATGCTCCTTGGCAAATTTGTGCGACTCTTCGATAAGATTACGCAAATCGACGTCCTGTTTGGTTGAGAGGGGGAGAAAGAGTAAGGTAAAATCAACAACACTGTTTATGCAAGACTGACAAGTAAGTTCCCATCTCACGCGATAGAAGATTTGCCATAAAGTGCCACTAAGAATGGCATAGAAATGCATAAAACGTGGGACAAAGTAGGTAAACGCGTGAAACTGGAAAGTACCAGCAGTACAGTGACTCCGCACCGTCCACACTGGTGATAAGAAGCCAGCGGCTTACATTGAAGCTATATTTCTGACTAAGCTTGAAAAAACGTTAACTTCGCGATAAAAGACGGATGGGAATGAATTCGTATAGCTCAAAAAAATAAAATCAGGTAATCAAATTTACCATGTCCACATTTTGTAGACAAATGATCGAATTACAAGTCAGACAAGTATCGTTGCTGCTTTTCGTATCTATCCAGGCTTCAAAGATAAAGCGGATAATGACATTTATATTACTGAATTTGACTGACCAGAAACTATGTGAGTAGGAGGGGACCTAATGCAGTGGACGGATACTATTGACAACGGCTAATCGGCTGAGTTCGAACGATTAGTGGCGTTAAAGGTTTTTGAGAAAATTCTCCTTGAACGTCCAGTGTTGCAGAATAACCACACTGATCCACGTCAATTTGCGTATTGCCAGTCTCGATCCACTGTTAACGCACAGTACAGTCTTGTCCATTCAGATTTATTATCCATAGATAGGAACTGAAAAACGGTTTGTTTCCGTCTCCTTGATTACAACGATATTTCCAATCGCGTCGACAGAAAGAGAGAGTCTGTTTCATCTTCTCAAATAGTGTGTTATTTCGTCATAGTTCATAACGCTGTTGGATCAAGCGTCTTCTCCACTAATCACGCGAATGTGTGTTCTACAAGGTGCAGTCTCATCACACTCGTTCTTAGGGACTCGTTTTTGCTAACACATACAAACGATGTCATCTTTAGTTAAACACGTTTTCCATTTTGAAATGAACAGCTTGCAACAGCTTTTTGATAATTCTCCTCAAATAGTTGTCAAAGATAAGTTCTTCTTAGGCCTCAATCCGTCAAATATTTAGGTGTTACGTTGTACCACAATTTGACGTGATCTTTTCAGGTTAACGATGAATTAATTAAGGCGAGAACATTCACGTTTTGGTTTCACGTTTAAAGCTGTTTTTAGCCCCATATAATCTTATCCCCTGTTTTTCCCGTCTGCGTACTCCCAATTCGATTATGTTGTTCACCGGTTATTTTCCATAGACATCGAAGAAAACATGAGACACTCGTCTAACAGTAGTAGAATTCCTCGTTATAATCTTATTGACAATATAGTTGTTCAACATTTTACGATACGCAAGTTACTTGTTTTCAGAGTTTGTTCGAGTCCGGTAATCTTCTTCATTCTGCCCATTCTAAATGTATGCCCATATTGTCAAATGGATCCAGTTGCAAATCTATATGTGCGCGCACCCGTACGTACGATTCTTCAGTACGGTTCCTAATTAATCGTAACAGTTGAACTGATAATACAGTTAAACATTCTGCCTGCTGAACATGTAAATGATGAATACTCCCTTCACAAGAGAAAGCAATTTTTCGACCTGATCATAACTATTTTCATATCGGTGGCTAAATCACAGCATGTCCACCTTGCAGCTTACAGTAGGCGGCCGTGGCAACCAGAAAGAGCGTTCGGCGTGGCAAAGACGGTTTATGTCATCAACTCCGAACGGTCACGTTCTGTTGTCACAGAATAATAGTGCTTTTCAAAAAAAAGTGGGCAGGCGTTAAATGAGGGTTAGATGCAGCTAATCTCTTAGCCTAGAACGGCTGAGAACAATCCCGTGGGATAAGATCAATCGATAATTATCACCATATTAGGGTAAAGTTTAAGATGTTGAAGTCCATTATGCTTCGTCGGGTCACCGCAGTTTCAGAGACAGCCAAAATGAGGTAGAAAACGTTTATTGTTTCTTCGAAACAGTGAACACATCAGTAGATATGGCATTGGTTCGGACGAATACGGTTGCACTCGTTAGCAATCTTTGTCAATGCAACTGCATTAGCCGAAGAAAATCGGCAGAAGCACTCCATCCCGAATGGAAGCTCACTTTGACATTGAAGTGGCCCCCTTTGACAACGAAAATGTCAGTCGATAATTCAACAACCAATTTGGAATGTGGTACTTGATCACGCTAAACTTAATTCTAACGTAATTGATTATGCGCATCTCAGTGTGAAAGCGTGTACACTCATTTCAGTCAAAATGTATTATGTTAGCAGAGTTAGAATCAATCGTCGATAGTATATTGGCATGACTCCACTGGTACTCAGTTTATACGTTCTACACTAGAAAATTGTTATCAGTTTGGCGCTATCTGTTGATACCATATGTACGTCTGTAGACTGAACGGTCTTGATCACGTCGCAGACGACAGTCATGTGGCTCATTGCCTGATTCACGTGTCTGCTTCACACAGCGAACGTCAGCACACAATAGACTGTATTGTAGGTAATAACGTGTATTCCGAATTTCGCCAAGTTGTAACAAAGTCAACAGTTGAAAAACGCTGGATGACCACATCATTGAGCAAATTAACAAGAGACGGGATGACGGGATTGAGCTGATTAGGAAGTTCGCCAGAAATAACAGTCGGTCGTTTGTGGTAATCGTTTAATAAAGAAGACTGTGGGACATTAAAATAGGCTAATGAGAGTAAAAAGCAGCAGTCCGTTATCTCCGTTATCAGTTCTGCGTACATAAATTGATATTTGAAGCTTTCCCACGCACGCATACGTTGTGAAATGACGGTTAAGGAAAACGACGGGTTCAAGTATCACACTTGAATGCTTCATGGGTCGTGAAATATCAAGAACGTTAATGAGTACAGTCAGTAGAATGAATGGTATTAACACAATACTCGTAGTAGGTATTGGATCCACACCGATATAAGTGAGATTCACAAATTTCGACGGTAAGTTGACAAGGATTTCTCCATCCATATCGTGACGATTATGGCATAGCCATGAATCATACCCCGGACTGAGGCAAATTGAGCGGTTCCGAGAAAACGCATTTCAGGCAATTCTCTCCGTTCAGAATACCTTGATTGAAAGAATCGACAGTTTATTTACGAGTAACTGTCGAAAAGAATAGGCTTAATCCCGAAAACCCAGTCGCCAAAAAACATGTCATCAATAGCAATCCTAAAGTTATTGGGATACATGTGTGGCTATCGCGAGAAGAAAATGAACAACTCTGGGGTGAAACAGAAGAAAGAGATAAGATTTCGCTCATTAAATCACCTGTCTAAACCTAAACGCTTAATGCCAATACATTTGGAAACAAATAATTTGACCGTAAATCATAGTAAGACGGTGCGCACAGAAACAGACGCCTTTTATCGCTTTATCTAATTTATTTACCCTACTTCATAGACAACTCAGTCACGCAGAAATCAAACCACTCGCTGAAAGGGTTTGAATTTGGGTTGACCAAACATCAGGTAACAACAGAGAATGTGGTCATTAAGGTGAGTTTTGTTTAAATTATCGCCGGAAAGGTAAATAGTGCACACGAGTTAACAAACGTGTGTTAATACAGTGAAAGATCAGTAGTGAAAGCGCACAGAGTATAAACAACATATGTAGGGTTGGGGGATTAACTAAAATTAACAAATGCGGATTATAACACAAACAGTACTAGCCGTTGAGATTCCGTATCCACTTGACATCACCTTGATAGAAAGAACGGCGATTGAAAGCTGGGAAAGCTAGAACTGACTCTTAACATTTCAAATGACTCAGAGTTATTCGTTTAAGAAGAAGTACATGTTTCAAGCGATGACGCGTAATACGTGAGGTTAACGGTGGACCACGTAAAAACCATCTCCACTGCCCACAAAAAAAGTGGATAGTTACTAATCAGATGAGAACTCATAACAAGTAGAAAATGAAGGAGTACCAAAGCAGTCAAACATAAACGTGTACCCAGATATTCGTCGATGGGGAAATGAACAAGGAAACCACATTTTCAAGTGCAAAAAGATGCGGTATCCAGTTGGAGAAGTGTTAACTGGAAACCCCACTCACAGAGCGATTGTTTTTTGTCACGCCAGCTTGCAAGCCCTCTTCCATCATTCGTTTGGCCACCTCGAATGCGGGTGCTCCAATTAGGACGACACACGGATTGAATTCTGGCTGATGAAGCAGATGAACAGTCTGAAAAAAAACAGGCGAAAAGTGAAAACGGTGGACGTTTGCCTGAAAAGTAGAACGCAAGTGTAGTAATGATTGCCCATTTTTCAATACATCAACCACTTCTAAAATTCGCTGAACACTCACATGCACGCCCAAGTGGTACGCATCGGAAAACAAGTCTAATCTGTTGAAAAATCACATTTCCCCGGAGTTCCCTTAGAGTCTCACCCAATCAAATCGCAGAAACAACTGACCTGTGGTTGACAGTCCAGCACGGCAGTGCGTCCACTCGCGATTATCTTGCGGATGGCCGAGAACCGGATACCGTAATAATGTCCGTCCACCTTGCCCCATTCCACATAAGCCCCGGATCGCACATCTGCCTCCATTTGGGCCTTGGGCACAATTGTGAACTGACTGGCCGATGCTGCGGGGTTGGTTGTATCTAATTCACGAGGTGAGGGAGGCGTAATGGAGTAGAAATTAAATAGGGATGAATATAGCAAAAAGCATTAAACATGTTCGGGTGTGCGGTCATGACTATCCGAAACATATTTCTAGATGAAACAAGACGATCACCTAGTTTTCTTTCAGTAAACATTTCGTTGCATTATAAAGAAGGTGTACATTTTGTGAGCAGAACCACCTGAACTAAATACACATAAGGATGTCCGAAATAAAACTGGATAACGTTACCGAAGAAAGTTGAAAGGACTGGCAATTGAACATACACAACAGCCTCGGTATACGGATTTTCGGAGGCTAACAGGACGTGTGTTGCCGTACCAGAACATCATTGAAAACTTTGGAGTGCACTAGACAAGTGGATTTACGAAAGATTAACTTAAATGAGCCTAATTCTCGTCTCCACGCATCCTACAACTCTGTTGTAGCGTCCAAGGAATCTCAGTATGTTTGTATACCTGTGAAGCGATTATATTCAAAGATTTCTCAGAGTTCCGATTAGGACTACCGGCTGACCAATTCAACACAAACCTTTAGCAAAAAATGTGTTACAACCTTGTAAGGTTAAACGGACATATTGGGGAATTGGTTTGCCGGAAGATTTGGTTTCTCCGTACAGAATAAACGGTAATACAAACAATATGTTGACAGTAATTTGAAGTTGATTGATAAATAGTAGGAGATCTAGTTAATACAAACCGAACATCACTCACAACTGATCACAGCTGCCTCCCTTTTCAAACGCGGCCGAATGTAAAGCAAACGTGAATGTGAGAGCTGCTATAAACTCGAAATTTGTTTAACATCCGAAAGAGCCTGTTGATCCGTACCTATTGTAAATAATTCTCTCCCAGATCGTCCCTGATGCACTCGCACGGACTGCTTTCTCAAAAAAACATTATCATCTTGAAAGCTACGCTGGTCTCGTCTTCATACACAGCGGTAATCCAGGGCAAACTTCTTATAACTAAAGATCACTCATTCCCAATAAGACACGAACCTTCATTAAATGTACACTGAAGCTGCATACGATTGAATAAAATGGACGTTTTAATCTATTGGTAACTCAGTTCCGAAAGAGTGTTGACATCTCTCTTTAAGTGGCTCTTGTGGAGGCGTTCGGCAGAAGCAGTAATTTAAAAGATGCAGAATCCATGATTGCTGCGGATGACAGCGGCTAAGATAAGTCGAAAGTCGTCTACCACCATTGCTGTTCACAAATGAAAGTTGAACTCACGGGATATGACTGAACACATGCGTCATCATTAGAGAATGAAAGCAAGGCATGTTCGCACAGTGGTTTTGAGGTTATGTCACATCAATTTGTGGAACTTTCCTTATCAACTAGGCAAAATTAAAACGAGTGTCAAATAGCTTTGGAACACCGTGAAGTGAAACAGATCATACTTGAGTTCGACAAAAGAAACGAATACTCGACAAAGCAACGCAACAAAATCATTAGTAAAATGGTTGGTGATGCAATATTCTTGTTGAGCGGTATACATATAATAGTAAAGTTTATGTATAGTGGTTGAGGTTACAGTACATCCTGATGACAGATGACATTCGACCAACCTGACGGTCAGACATTCACATTCGAATGAAAACAAAAAAACGAAACTGCCTTTTAACCTTGACCGATGCAACATATCCACAAACACAATAACTGTATGTAAAAAGTAGAACAAACAATGCAACAGGTACGCAAATACCGACATGCTGTTAGTTGTAAACGCGCTGTCAAGATTGAGTGCGTTCTCTAACATAAGTGTAACTGGTTGAATCATTTTCAGACTACTAGGTGATACCTTTCAAAATTACTCAGAGGAGCAGCGATAAATTTCATAGTCAGTGATCACAGCATCGTCTGAACACCAACAACCAGATCTGAAAACATACAATGCGGTAAGTGTTATGCTGACATACATGATATACAATTCAACCAGCGTAGATTTCTTTGTTACCCCGGTTCTTCGTCACAAAGTGAAATATTCTCAAAACGTACACCCACGGATTGTGGCTTTGGTCACAGGATCAGACGGTTCAATACGGGCTAACTGATAGAGAAAGCAATGGTAGAAAACTGAAAGCATACACGCCGGTTTCGAGTTGATAGGTCAGGCTTCCAATCCAGATATAACAGGATTGATGGTGCACACAATGTAACTCCTACTCGTAACGAATAACCAGACATCCCTGGTGCACAAAGATTTTTTCTTAAGTTCGCCTTAATACGATGCGTTGATCCATAAAACTATGCTGACCAGGGCTTTGGTCGTATCCGGTAGAACCACGTTAGACAGACCAAACGGGAACAGCCGAACGAAAAGCGAATACACTTATAGGGTTGTATGCCGCACTACTGATAATGCAGGGATGCACAAGTAATGAGGCAAGAAATTGATTACAAGGCAGAACTACTATAATTGCAGCACGACTGTCTCCAGAAAAAAGGAAAGAGTTATAAAATACACTCAAACAAAGAGGATCCCGATCGGCCAACGACTGGTGGAAACCGTCGGAGTATTCTCTTTTACGATTGAAACAATGCGGTACTCTTCAGAAGCATGATGCAATAATCGGAATCAGACGTCAATGCCTTAATCACTCCGCCCACATGCTGGACTAACCCTTTACCATTAAGTAAGTCAGAATTATGAGTTATCGGCTCCCGGTGAAATACCTAAAGTGAGAATTACATCCTGTTGCTTTGTGCGTCGAGCGGTTGAGTCAGAGGTTCCAGATAGGGCCTTTAAAGCCAACCCAGTTTCACAGCATAAACGACAGCGAAGTGTCTGAAGTGATCGTTATTCTAATAAACTGGTCCAGCCATTTTTACCTTTTTCGGAATCCCCTGGCTTACTATTTTTATCTCTTTCAGACAAGACAACTAGCAAACACTGCTGCTTTTAACGTTTGTACGTTTCAACACACAGGTCAGCAAGCTGCCTAAGCGAGCAAGCTCGAATCTGGAACTTGAAGCGTGCTGTGTCTCCGAAACGCATAGCTGCAATCTAACCGTAATCATTCATTTGAATTCGCCATCGGGTAACGCCGTGGATCGGCAATCTTTTTGCAGAGTCTCTGGTGACAACGAAGCCGAATCTCACTGTTAAGCAGGAGCGGAGATCGCGATGAGCCTTAAACCGAAAACAGTCCGCTCGACTGGACCTAACTGAATGGTCGTTTTGTGTACTGTCATATCAATTACTTCGGTCAAACTCTATTCGATACAGAACAGAAAGAAGTCGTCTGTCTGTCACATCTGCATATCAGTTGCACAACTTGAACGCTCATCGGTGATGCTGGTGGGTTCCGGTGTGATCATGACTGGACAAACAATCTCTTGCATCATTTGGTGAATTCCACAACACATGGGTTGGGGTGGATAACCGAGTACAAACGTAAAATTGCTGAGCTCCTGGAGTGGCTTCGTTGCTGAGCTAATACAATACTTGTCGCATCTGGGCACACTACTTCTTGCACTGGTTCGAATTCAGCGGAGGTTCGGAGTCTTCGTAACTGGGTCGCCCCGAGATTATTAAATTTGTTACACTATCCATCAGTTACATCTGTATATGTCCGAATAGATAAAAATTTACGTGTCACCTTTTTTTTAAACCCATGAGACAATCCAAACGTTTGGGCGTCAATGTGCTTATCGGTGATGTGAACGTACAACTTTGTCGTTTTACTTCGGAAAATAAACGACCGGATGCGATCTACTAAGCACGGTGATAGATTGTTACAACTGTGCACACCTGAGAAACTTTATATATTAACCTGCACAGTTCAGTACAAAAGATGGCAAATCGTCACATAAACATTGCTCAAAGAGACCTGACCACCGGCGCAAAGTGACCGTATCGTTGTCAGCCAAAGGTGTCGTCACTGTGCTGAAGACTACCGTTAATTTGGAGTAACGCCCAGGTTCAGACTATGCCGCTGTTCGTAATCGCTCCGTCTGATCAAAGATAATCCATCCACAAACATCATCATGACAGCCAACAGACTGACCAAAATGTATTGGGGCTCGGGCAGACCCTCTCCTTCACAGGGGCGTGGAATATCCCAGAAGAAGAAACGGCATTGAAAACTTATACAGTAATAGTAATGATAAAAGAGGACTAAGCGAAAGAACTAGAAATGGTATGAATGCAGGTACGCCATTGACTGCGGCACACCGCCATCTCGGATAGCGTCTCTAACCAGCGGTTTGAGTGATCACGAGGACCCCATCCAGGCAGGCGACACCTACCCACTTTACTCAGTGGAGCAGTCAGGGTCTTCATATTTCGTGACCACGTTGTTGCTTGACCACCACGTGGTTTCACCCAACTGTTGGTGGTCTCAGTATATAATGTGCCGAGTGCGGTAAACGCTCAGCCGACAATGCGGAGTACGTGACCCGGCCATCGCAGACCAGTGCAACGTGATTAGCTGACCAATTTGGTCGCCCACCCCGAGCGTTCCGGAATACACGCCGGTAAACGGCTGTGTTGCTCACGCGATCAGTCCATTTAAAGTGGGCTAACTGGCGGAGAAAACGATTGTCAAACACAGCAAGTCGGTTGACATCTTCGTGACGAACAGGCCACGTTTCCGAACCATAGAGCAAAACAGAACGTACACAAGCATTATATACTCTTCCTTTCAGCGACAACCGAACGTCTTTTCGACGCCACAGATGACGCAGGTTGGAAAAAGTAACTCATGCCTTTGCTATCCTTGCTGATATCTCATCAGCAATATTACAAGCTGACGAGATAGTGCTACCCAAGTAGGTGAAACTGTCCACAGTCTCAAGCAGATTACCTACAATAAAGGTAGGAGTGGAGTACACCAGTCATTGAAGCAGCATTTTGCACTTTGAAGGTGCGAAGCGCATTCCATACAAACCAGCCCGGTCACTCACCTTGTTCAGCATGGTCTGCATGTCTTCGGCAGAGGGGTTAATTAAGACGATATCATCCGCATACTCCACAAACATTAAATGGCCCATTGAAAATTAAACGATAAAGTTGCACACAATGCTTACTCAGCAGCGCCGACTGTCAAAATATGCGAGTGACAGCGACGAGACGATCCGACGGTTAGTAGTATTAACAGCCCTGTGAACCCCTCATGAGGAGGTATGTTCCAAAGAAACAACGCATATGACTAGTGAACTTCTGTTGGAACGACGGAGCTCCCAAAGGAACGTCGACTGATCCGATTCCATCTCAAATAAGACACTGGCGGCAGTGAACGGAAAAATTCACGAGTTGTCTGCTTGAAGACAGTGAATGTACTTGTTAGGGCGTGCTGGTAATTTTCTTTTAATCAAGGAATAGCCGGGTGCCTGTTATCTTGATTCGTCGATGTGCTAACCGCTGATAAGGTGTCGATCGCGCCATAAGCGAAATTTAAGCTTGTAATGGTAACTTGATTGATGTGCTAAGCACTTTGAGAAACAATTCGACTTGTATTAGGCAGCTGTTTCACTGTGGACACTGGAAACAGTGTGGCCGGTTATAGCATTCTCGACAATCAGCCGTCGCAAACCGAAGTGACGCCAGGTCTAGATCTTCCTTCTTCAGCTCTTTCAAAAATGGTGGAGGGTATGTTGTTTACGTTGACCACACCCTTACGCTCTGTGAAAGAGTGAAAAGGTGTGTAGTCATTGGCAATTGTTGTATTTTGTGACGCAGTGTGCCGTGGTATGATTAACACCGTTTAGAGGCACGCCGGTATGAACTGTGTATGAAGTACTGGGAGTCTCGCTGAAATCCAGGTTTGCGTCGCGACCCAGTAGGACAAAGAGGAGTCATCTCCAGGTACATACGCTCTGCTGAACGAGACAATTTCCACCTTCCAAAGGAAATAAGACAGAACACAGTATGACAACCACGGAGTTATTACCCTTGACTTTATCGCAATAAAGGTCTCACAATGCAGCGGCTTCTGAAATATGATAGCATACAGGT
>LOND01020287.1:0-11569 GCA_014220965.1 Paragonimus kellicotti
GCCGTCAAGGGTCCAAACAGGCACGACAAGTACAAGCACAGGCGACCGACAGGCAATGACGAACCGACGAAATGCGATCGGATCGGTCTAATGTGTGTCTAAATAGCCGGCCTTCGGACAGACCGATTAGTCGACGACAGTTTCACGGCGGCCCATAAGAAGGCCGTATTCACAGGGGTGGGGAGATGAGACTGACAGACAACATTGGTTGTGTGGGCAAGAGAGTGAAGGTTGGTCCATTTTGCTCCAGACTGTCCCAGACAGAGTAAAACTGGTTTGCTTCAGTACAAGTGGAAAAATGCATCACTATGTGCATATTCATTGTTATCTACGTATGTAGACAAATTCAACCAATCTAGTGCTGACGACTGTGTTTAGACAGAACTGAGTTTAGTAGGTTTCCAAATCTTCAGACTTAGGCATCTGCTTTCTCGTGAGGATACCTGAAACAAGGAGTACTCACTGATATTTCGAAAACCTTGCGAAAATTCACAGAACGCATTAACAATAATTGTTCTTCTATGTCCGAAAAGGCAACTAAAAAATACTGTCCTGCAAATAATGTGTTTATCTGTTCATAAAATTTGTGAGAAAGTGTCTTTCTTTCTGAGTATAGCTAATCACAATTCACCCTGTGTAAGGACGAAAATATGCATGGTGCCTTTTCGCTCAAATGTTATATTCATTCGTTCCACCAGCTGGATTAAGAGAGGTGGCGGACAAATTTCCACTATGCCAAAATCACTCGGAAAGCTATATTAGGCAGACAAATCAGCAATTCCTATTAAAGATCAAGCAAAATTCACTTTTATAAAAGTACCCTGGTACATATCTTTTACTAGACTGGTAATATTAATTCATATGATCACTGTTATTGCAGTAGCTTCTATACAGAAAGGACTAGTACAGGCGGAGTGGTAGGGTCACAAATGTAATCCACGGCTCGACAGATCTGTTGAAAAACCTAAATTATGGTCTGAACTTCGAGTGGACCATAATGATTACCTGTAACTCAAGAACGGAAGCTTTCGATATGGGACAGAATCTCACTGTTTGTTAACTGTAGTTATGGGATCAGTAAAAATTCACGGTTATATGCAGTCAGTCTTGCCAGCTACGAACAAACTGAGCAAAACAGATGAGGGCAGATCAGGCCAGTTCAGTAAGTAAACAATTGCCAAAAATGTGCAATCTGTAACTAAATTAACAGTTAGAAATCCCCAGGCTAGTCATGAGAAAAATAGTGTAGCGAACAAGCTCGTTTTCGGTTATTCATCATCAGGCTAATTACATAACATTTATATGGAACAGGGTTGTCAGGGCGAAACAAACAAAACAAGTTCAAGTGAGGTCGGACACGTCATTGGCACACACGGAGACAACGTTTTGATACGATTACGCCACAATTATGACGCAACTGGAACCATGACGCTTTGATCGGTCGTGGTGTGGGTGGTTGGCCATGGCAACTTCAACGTCTGAACAAAGCGCTTTTGTGCGCATAAGGGTGGATTTTTTAATCGAATTCCAATCGCTTCAGCTGTGGCCAAAATTCGGCATCTGACAGCTTTTGAGTGACCGGCGTTGACTCGGTAAATCGGACGAAAAGAGGAGTCCAGGTTGACAGTATGATGTGTATCAACGAGGTGTGCAACAATTGCGCTGGTAATTGTCTTGGTGACTCCGCTACTGATCCAGGCTGGATGATGCTCACGAATACGTTCAGATAAGCGCCTGGTCGTGCGACCCACGTAACTAGTTCCACAGGAACAAGTAAATGAGTATACACAAAAAGAAGCCGCAGAAACGGGCACTTTATCCTTTAACCGTAAACACAATGCTGGAGTAGAGTTGAAACAGACACGTAATTTTGCAGCATAGAATGTTCTGTTGATAACAGTGTTAAGTCTCCTAGTGATTGTTTCGGCAAGCGTATCCCCTTTGAATGGTAATGAGATAAATACTGCTTTCTTTTCCGCTCGGGTCATCTTATCCTGTTTCTCACGACGTTGCATAGTCTTGTCCACAAAACGCTCTGGATAGCCATTTTGTAAGAACAGTGTGCGTAGGAACGATAGTTCATCGGAGACTGTATCTTGTGTACATATTCTCATGGCTCTGTTAGTCAAGCAGTTTATGAGATTCCTTTTCTGCCTTAGAGGGACAAAGCTACTGAAATGGATATACTGTCCATTCCAGGTCTCTTTCCTATAGATTTTACGTTGAATCGATCCATCAGCACGTCACCGGATGAGTGCGTCCAGGAAAGCCAATTGATCCTTACGCTCAGCTTCTAGTGTAAGTGTCACGTTCGTTTCGGCCGAGCTAAAACAGGCTAAGATATCCGTTGAGTTAGTATTTTCGCTAACTGTACATATGATATCATCCACATATCGCTTATAAACACTAAATCCACGAATAGCTTCTTCTAACTGGGCATTCTCAAGCTTCGCCATGAAGATGTCTGCAAACAACGGCCCCAATGGGGATCCCATTGCCACGCCATCTGTTTGTCGATATAGTTCTCCATTGAATTTAAACTGTATGTTATGAGTACAAAAGTATAATAGCTGTTTTAGTTCAGGTGGAATTATATGGAACATTTGTAAATAAGGATTATATGTCCAGAGAAAGCATTTGTTGTCCGGTTAGGTTTACTCCGTTGATTGTATTAATGAACTCAAAGGAGTCTCGTGGCTACGAAACTCCTACGCACACTGTGGTCCTTTATGAAAAGTGCACAAACCATCTCAGTCATATCCACGTGGGTGTGTGAAAAATACAATTATGGAAGTTTGGCAATAGTTAACACAAATTTTTCATTTTCTCTCATTTGTTTGATTAGGTTGAGTACATCATAGAACGCATTTATCGTTTATTTGGGAGGGTAATGCAGGAGCTTTATTTGAAGAAAACACTATCAGTGACACCAAAATGAAGCAAAAAATGGTAAAAAAGAGGAAAGTCAAAGCGAGTTATCTGTCAAACGTGAGGTGCTGCACGGTCAACAACACTGAACAACAATGAACCCCGCAGGTCTTTCCATGAGAGTAGTGAACTTTAGTAATTCTAGTCATCAAATAAAAGTTACTTGTGTGATATTGTAACATGCAAGCCAGCCGCTTCTGTTCTGATTGTCCGTCGCACTTACGGACCGATTTTGGGGCAACGTGGAGACACCGGGGGACAGCGTTCTTCCGAAGGAGGGGTTCCAACAACAATCCTGTAAAGGAAACAATACAGACAAGCATGAGCCAAAGGCCCAGTAAGCCATGCACACGACTTACACAAACGGAAACTAAAACGGCGTCAACACAGCAGCACGCCTCGTCACACAATTCAAATTTAACCTGTGCGCGCCTGCTGGTTTCGATCGCACGTTACAATATGTTGCAAAGGAGAAAGGATAAAAATAAACAAAGGAGTCTCATAAAATCAAACAGTCGTTAGAGCACAGGGGTGCTGGCACAGTCAAAGCCCATTCACTGGGATGATTAAATGTACTACACAATTAGTCAAGCGACAGAAACTAACAACAATCAAGGCCATATTTCCCACGAACATGGGTCGTAGGTTTTCAGGGAACTTAAAACAATCAACAGGCATAACTTAGTAACTAAGTAGGAGAGCAGTCCCACTCGAAGAATCGTATTGTGAGAAAGATGGATACATGATAACACGTGGGATGATGATCACAGGTGAATGGGAAGTAAAGTCAACGCCACAGCCCATAGCATGGAGGGCCGACTGAATGGCGGCATTATGAGAGTCAATCTCGTACTTCACAACCTTGTCCACCCAGGTAAATTGGTTTCGGTAGTTGTCTACTAAACTGATGTCCTTTACAGCAGTACCGTCACGAACCGGGATAACGTCGGGTTTGATGGACAAGCTTGCCGTTGGTACTTGTAGCACCTCGAAGACTACGTAGCTCAGATTATGCAGTCTTTTCGCTAAGTCCTTGGCTACGCGATTGTGTTCAGCATAACGCACATCGTGGGTGATCCAGCATGATTGAAGAATATGAGCGAGGCTTTCTGGTTGACCGCAGTTGCCACGGCAGAGAACTGAGTGGTCACTTCGGCCACCTCGAAAATTCCGGACTTTAGTCCGAAGAAGACCTCATCGGAGCTGGTTGGCACGATTAAGGAAAATACGGTCTGAATTCAGCAGCCAATGATTGGAGAGTAGAGAGTGTGGCACTTCCTGAAGACAACGGCAGTCTGGCGAATTATAGAGCTTAGACACTCAAGGCGCATGGGCCTCCTCTTTGTTTTTCAGTACCACACCCTGAACGCCTACAGGAACATTGGCTTCATTTTTGATTGGGTCAAATATATCATCTTTGACCACATCTTTCCGAACTGCACATTGACTGGAGAGCGATCTGTCCGCCCGTGATTTGCGTGAGATAGAAATGGTGGTAGACTTAATCGGAATACCCAGATCCCCCAATCGAATTGGAGTGCGCATGTAGCTGGCTGGTGTCTTTTGAAAGGCAGAACCACTGCCGAAAAAGCTGGCGAATCATGCAGTCCATAGCTTTGAGCGTGTTTCGGTGGTCTTGGCTCACAATTAACGAATGCTCCACCCTGGAGATTCAGGTGCTTTTTCAGAAGGTAGGGGCGCTGATTCGGCTTCAGGAGTGCCCTGCGTGTTTTGTCCAGCACCTTGCGAGGCTGCAGTTGGTGATTGGTGAATGCTTTACCTTTTCAGGTGAACGGAACAGTAAGACGGGTTGCAACGGTTCTGTCCCCTGCGCTAGACCGGATGGCTCAATCCTAGTCATCCATTCGCCCACATCTGGTCAGGAGACCACATGTTAACTGTCTCGCTCACTCACATATCCCTGGCCTATTCTCAAGGTCACAGACACACATCACGCGCTCCACAGGCCAGCGCGTGATTCGGCCGTCCCTTTTCACAGGCTCCGCTAGACGTTTTTCACCTTCACTCACCCGACAGACAGTGACCCCTTTTCCCTCAACACTGCGAGTGCCAAGGCCACATGCACGCACACACGCGCGCATCGACTGAGCCAACTCCACGCGCGTTAACTTACAGGCATGTGACGCACGCACATGAAGGCAACTAAAGTCGCAGAGACACAACTTCTGACGCCAAGTCTCGGACGTGAACAAGTCAGCAACGCGCAAAGCCAACGGACACGAGGACGTGAGCTACACCACAACTGTACAGCTCCACATCGCATCCACGTGATCCTGTCCCTGCAACACTGCCGACACACAGCATACACCTGGATATTGTTATCCACACTGTTATCAACCTGGACATTATTTTGTATTGTACGTGAGTCTCCTGGCTTGTCTATTTTCTAATCATTTTCCTGTTTATGCCTATTCGTATTATACACCTTAATACTCAACTGTGTACCCTTCTTTTGTTATATGTAGTTAGTGTTAGGCCGTAGTTATTTATCTATAGCCCACACACTACACTACGTAACAAGATCACCATGTCAGAGGCGCTTAGTGAGTGGATAATGTCCGAGCCAAAAATCAATAGACTCGTCAGCTATAGCTGTTGCGTTGTGCTTATGGTCGGTACAGATGATCATTAGTTCAGTCTTTCGCGTGTTTATCTTCAGTCCGGATAGCTCCAGGGCACTAGCGGTGGCTGCAAGTTTCTCGGGGAAACGCGTCATATTCTCCGCTAGTAGGATCAGATCTTGAGCGTAGGAGAAACCGCTGACCAGTGTATCATCGAATTGGCAATCAATCTGCGGTCGAGATACAGTCATCGTCTCATCCATTGTTATGATGAATAGAAGCGGGAACAGTGGGTCATCGTGGGAAACACCACGTTCGGACCGCAGGATGGAGCCTTCGATCCGCGACGGCAGCGTCCCGATAAGAATCAGTAGTGTAGTGTGTTCGAGATGGAGGAGCACCTAAAGTTACGAGATAAAACGCTTTGGACACGTCAATAAACATCGCACATATGTTGGAGGACATAGTGCTTGGAGTAGTGCATGGAGTAGTAAGGTCGCCTTGAGGTAACCATCATCTGCGGGCACTTGCAGACTCGAATTCCAACGATCAGCCAATATTTTGTGGAAGAAACGTGCCAAAGTTGAAGGTAAAAGTGATTAGCCGTATGAGTTCAGCTTGGAAGAGAAGGAGGTTATATTGACGTTCGACAACGGTGATGTTGGAACGACAGTAGATTGCACTACTTGGGCACCCTTGCGGAAGTACGGAAGATGGCTGCAATTGGACTCGATCAACTCCCGGCCATCAAGCTTTCAGAACGTTTTCGATATTTGCTACACCATAGTCTGTCCATGACCAGGGGCAGAGTGTGATACCAATGCTCTCAGGTCGCGAGATATTTCTTTTCCAGATGACCGCGTCTATCAAGGACAATAGGAGGCAGATATGGTTCGAGCGACTGGGGTCTTTGCGTCATCTAACGCTGAGAGTGAGCAGCAATAGATTTTATTTTCCGCTGGTACAGGTCACTTGAGGGAGTAACGGAGATGGGAGAGAAGTTTAACGGAGGCTGAGGTTTGTCTTTGCAGGCCGTTACTGAACTCCCAGCTTTTCTGAGAAAAGACGAAAGGGTAAGGATCCTAACTAATATTTTCTAGACGCGTGATAGGGTTTTGAATCGGACTGTAGTTGTAGAAGCTTTCCTAGTATCTTGTTTCCTAGTCAGGTAAAACATCTTCTTCTGTCTTATCTCAAAAACTACTATCTGTCATATAGATAAGTTGCGCTCCAGTGGGTCTAGGGGAAAATGCTGGGTGAGGTGAGCGTGTTTAATTGTTCGTAGAAAAGGGGAGCTATTTGTCCCCTAGGCAATACTATCGTGTAAAAGATGCCTGGCATAGAAGACTATTGCAATTCTGAGCAATGCTAATCGCGCTGTCTTTTTGACTCGACAGTTGGGAATTAGAGGAAGATTTAGCGTGTGGAACAAGAACCATTTCGATGTCTAGACAGCTTTGGACTTCAACAAGTGAGACTTCACGCTTGTCGTGAGGCGGGTGGCTGTTAGGTGGTAATTGACGATCTATATTTGCCTCTAGCTCGCCAGCATTTTCGAGCGGCATAACAGAGGGGTCTCGATTTGTTTTCTGACTGGCCCACTGATTACGGAGGCTCTCTAACGACTAACTGAGGACACAGCAACGAACACGGCGACGGAGAATGAGGTTAGCGATATAGAATGGAGACACAGGACGGAGAGATTAAATTGGCAAGGTCTGAAAAGAGAGAAGCCTGGTTTGTGGCTTGGAGTTGACGCCACGCGTTAAGAATACCGGTGGTGACTAGCATGCCACATCCCAACTTCTCGCGGATACGTACTGCATCGGCGGAACTAGGGCCTGCTGAGTTTGGTGCTCAAATTATGTTATAACAGACGGAGGCTGAATTATATCTCTGGAAATCTATTATATTGGCCTGGCAGAGATTTAAGAAATCTCGCGCGCAAACGTCTCAAAGTAGTACACGCTTAACTTTTGTCCTTTTTACACCGTCATCTCTGCGTCGATGCATACGAGCATGCGCCGACAAACCAGCGTTCGATTTGCAACCTGGTCCACATTCCAAACAAGTGTACTCCTATTCGCCCATCCTATGTACTGGTAAATATCGCCTTAAAGGCGCTGGCGGTATTTTTTTTTGATCGGGACTAACCAGTACGTTGACACCAGTTGGAGTAGTTGGTGCTATCTGGAGTTTCTGAACGCTCAGGTCGTCAGGATTCACACTGAGACCACTTAGACGTCACCACGAGGAAGTGGTCCAGCGCGCCGATCGTCTATCAGAAACATTCACACTGGGTACATACTCCTCAAAACTGCGAATTGCCACGGGTTTATATAACTGCAGCTAGTTACGGTATGAATCAAAACGCTGTGTGCGTACTATGGCACACACGCCCTTAACTATAGACTTACGCTTAAACGTAGTCATGTTTGGACTCATGCATAGAACAACTCAAGGATGACTACCACCATAGGAACACTTTTTCTGTTATAGGCTTCTAATTGGGTAGGTCGGTGTATTCATACTGGCTATCCTGCCTCGATCGAGCCCATAATTTCTAATATAGGTCAACGAAGATAGTTTAAATCGTTGAGTTCATATCAACTTACGTCATGTATTGATTATCCAACGCGTGCGTGGACAAAACGGAACGAAAGAAACAAATGCACTGCACTTTGATTGAAATGAGTGACCAACAGGTTAGACATCTCGAAGCTAATGCGATTGATCTGTAGGATGAATGTGATTGGTTAGCAGGATCGGCCGCATTAACTACCTGTTTTCTAAATATTAGGCTGGTCTCGAAAGGCACAAGAACCAGTTTGTGCTGTCAGTCATCCATAAGTTCGCGTGTACATCTGTTTGTACCCTTATACACATGCTTATGTTTGCGTGGGCACACTTTCAGGGTGTAAAAACAACTGGCTGCGGTAGAGTATTGTTGCATTACATTGGGTACATCACATCGAATGAACTAACCGAGTCACATTAAAACACTCCGTCAATCAAAGGGACATACTACATCGTCTGAATACTGAAATGGTTACCCCAGAAACCATCAGTCAAAGCGTTTTGGCAAATGTTGTAGCTTTGAAAACTGCATGCTGTTTGGAAGTGACCAATATCGTGTGCAGTTGCAGACCCGACGGTCAGCAGACTTAATCCTCATTTTTACTCCGGCAAACTAAACATGCATTCCGGGTTTACCTGTTGAAAGTTGCATAAATATAAGGAATCCGCATGTGCACAGTTTCCTCATGTTACGGAATAAACAACCTGACGGACAATTGTGTTCGGTATGTACTCATCCGACCAATGCAGTTGCTGGGTCCATGAAACGAACACGTAGAAGTGTTCATAAACAGTAGGTGGAACACACGGGGTATGACTGTGCCGAAAGCAAATAAGAATAAGAAGGCACTCCATAATAAAGCCACTTCATTTTTGCTCTCAACAAACTGTCAATTTGGGCAACAACGCGGACTAACGAAGAGAAAGTGCATTATACAGGGAATAGGGAAATATGCAAGAAAAACGTGTACCGTCGGTCTGTTTGCTGTGGTGTCTTCAAGCCGATGCGTTAGTACAACGTAAACCGATCATGCAAACTCCTTTAGCCGTTGGATCAAGACGAGTGAAACCACCCCAGTATAAGACGCTCGTGCCGGCTGCTTAGCCGGTGGTTTAGGCAGCAGTTAATTGTCACGTGATGTGCACTTTATTTTACATTTGTTCTACCGTAGTCAGTCCACCTGTATATGATGTGACCGTTTCGTAAAAAGTAAAGTTTTGCGAGTCTCAGTAATTACAAACGACCATACGGGAGGTAGTTGAAAGATATTAGAATTCTAGCTCTACTATCGAGCGCTATTTGAAAAGACCGAAGAGCATTACCTGAGTGGACGGAAGGGGAGCATAAATAATATTAACAAAGCGAAGTAAACATCTAATGTTCCTATTAGTTTCTGATACGGCAAGAAGTGTTTTGCAGGTCAAATCAGAAAACAGACCCAAAGTTCTCACATTAGTGTAATAGGTGACACTAAATGGAATTGAAATAAATAAAAACACATCTCTGAATCAACGGCGATATAATATCGATTAGTAGTTGCTGCAGATTACGTTTCCCTAACTCGCTGTTGATATTTCGGTTCGACTTAGTGATGTAAATATTCATATGGAGCAGCCTGATCTTTGATTGAGAAGCGTAGACTTCAGCCAGCTGGATAATTTCAAGTACTTATTGATAGTATGAAAGGCGATTTCAACTTCTATACTGGGTAGACCAGCTACCAGATTGATATTCAGGGCGTCCGTTTTCATGTGTGAACACAAGATCACTTTCCGTGGCAATTATCTCATCATAGCTGACAAGAAGATGCAATTAAATAGGAAGTAAACTCCTGAATTTATTCGTTTTATATCACAAGAGCAGAAGAACGTTTTCCAGATTTGGCTGTTTTAGACTGGCCAGTTTATACACTGGGCCTCCCTTCCACAGCAAGTTTATGACAGTTGACTGTTGCTTTAAGATGAGCTCGCGGGGTTCGACTTTAAACGTCGAGTAGTCACTTATCGAAAGTGTATCCAATCAATGCATAAATATGGTGAACTGAAATTACAAGAACATAATTATAGTGTGTAGTGTTGTTATAACTGTTTTTCTCATTTCTGCGCATTATTGTCTTGTACGAGGCCTATTCAAACAAACTCCAAACCACTGCGTTCGGATGAGATAAACAGTCACTGTTGACCTACTGTTAGGGACAAACCGATTAAAAGGCGGAAACCGTAAATACTTGTTACGATGCGTAGCGATTCATTCAAGAAACAGCGAGGACAGGTAACTCACAGATTATGACATAAATGACAGAGTCAACAGTGTTCGCTGCAATTCTGTTGGTTGCTAAGTTTTTCATCCACTAGGAAGTCATGATTTTACACTATAGTTTGGGTCAGTTAAGTAAATTGTATCCGTCCAATGTACACGGCGGTACATAAAATATCTTCACAATGTATGCCGCCAAAGCAATACATATATAGTACATGTATAGTATGCACATAATTCTATAGTAAGTCATATGGTTGGACTAGTTAGAATGAGTTTATAATGTTTTGACAGCTACAATATACACATGTTATGTAAACTGGGTGATTATACATCATAGGATAGAAAAGATGTATAATATTAGAAATGACAATTTCAGACATGGTTGCCGTACATACTTTCATGACTCCAAGTCTTTAAGCAACACGATCATCTTGACAACTACAAACTGATGTATGACCACCAAATTCAGTGCAAATAATTCATTGTTTGTTTAACTACGCCTGTTTCTTGAATGCTTACTTATGTTCATGATACACTGGTCAATCAAAGTGTGAATATCATCTCGCTTTGTTACATATTTTATTCCTATGAGAATTACCATCTCTCAAAAATTTGTTCATATGAATTTTTAAAAGGTTCTGTACTGTCCACTCTCCTACTGTCGTCAGACACTGAGTGTGAAGTATATAAGAATTATGATATTCTGGTATTGTGCATACTCCTGCTAGCCCTAGTGTACATAGATGTTATTATAGGTTGTAACAGTCAGAAAGTTGAACGATGTCCAATCAACGATTTGGTTGCATTTAAGACAATAATTCCAATGGTCCAGTTGGCGAGGTCATGTTCCGTGTTGCTTGTGTGACATCACAGATGGTTCTGAATAATAAATACTAATCAAACATTCCATTAATTCAACCGTAATATTGGGATTCGTTTCCGTTGCCTTTGCCGTGGAACGACTAACCTTTATTGTCTGACACGTTTCAATTAGTCCGCCTTAATTTCCGTTTGTAGGCATCGTCAGACGTCGCGACTAACTACAATGTTGATGAAGCAGCGTCAGCGATTGACATTTTCAGGTCAGGTTCAAAGTCACCCAGTTATTTTTCACCCAAGTCAACTCAAGTATTTGAACTTCACACCATGAGAGGTGTAAACTGAGCTATCAGTTGCATCACGTATTCAGCATTACTAGAAGTTGTGAATTACAACAGCTAAA
>LOND01020289.1:0-10306 GCA_014220965.1 Paragonimus kellicotti
TATACTCTGAATCGTACCTTAAATGCCTATGAAGAACTGTAAGTCTGTGTGGCCGACCGTATTTGTGAACCCGTTCAAGCTAGTGACAGACCTGTGTTAAGCCTGACATCTGTTCGGCTCATTGGACGACCAATATATTCTGAAAACACATCGCACTCTGACGAGATTAATAAACACGACACCGCCCAGGCGGGACTGAGCAAAATGACGGTACCTGACGAAGTGAAAATGGAACCAGAAAGTGGTTCAACAATTCCAAATTCCAAGCTACACAAAATATTATATCAGGCCCGGTGCACTACCAGAACAATAAGAGATGTCCCATTGAAGAGAACTTCCAACATCGGAATGGTAACTTTGTCCACAAACCGTTGAATTTTGGAGAATGCGTGAGATAGCCTGGGGGCGAGTTGCCATTGTGTACTGTGAACCTTGACGGTATATGTTCCTTAGATTATAAGATTTCGTTTTCTGTGCTTTCGACTGAAATCGACCTCAAACATACCAACATGCCCCAGTGACTGGTGTCTGTATCCTATAGGCCAATATTAATGCTCATTCGGTCTTTGGCTCTAAAAGTCTACTAGACCTCTAGTCACATTATCCACAACTAAGGATTTCCACCGACAGTTTGCGTTCCAGTTTCAGGATGGGGTTTGAGTGGAAATAAAGGACCCGTCAGTCTGGTCGTCTGATTCTCAACACTGATTCGATTATCGCTTGATGGGAAGGAGAATGGGTAAACAGATTTAATTACCAATGCATTCTGGAGAGCCGGATTCGAGTTGACATTGTTGCAAGTCTCCACCGGGCCTGGGCAGCCATAGCCAGGTTGGACCGTCCCTGCAGATTTACCGTTCGTTTCAGCACTATTGGTGACACGGCAAGTGCGCGTGCGACGCTGCCAACCACCCAGTTGGGAACGGGGTACTGTGAATAAGCAATCCGGTTCGCAGGTTGACCACGCAGACCATTCGGTCCAGGTGGAGTAGGGTAAAGCCGGATCCGATGCACCCGACCCAGGACAGGCGACCGAACTACCCGGTCGATTCACCTCGCATGTGCGTACTTCCTTCGCCGAACCGGGACAGAGACGACCACCGAACTGTGGGCTTGGTTGACTGCATTCCCGCTCGCGTGTCTGCAGGCCGATGCCGCAGGTTCGAGAACATGCAGACCATGAAGACCAGTTGGACCACTCGCCGTTGACTAGCGGAAGTAGGACAGAAGAAGATTGAGGGATAAATCAGTGCACGTGTCCACATATGTATGACAACGTAGGTAATTGATACTAGAGCGAAACAGGCACAATGAATAGCAGTCGTCAGTTTCGGTTTCAGTTTCATATTCGAAACAACTCCCGTCACAATGTGGTAGGTCACAGCTGAGTGAGGTTATCATTATGATTAGATGAATCCAGACTAAGTTGCTACTACTGATGATTAGTCGGGGATTTGGTTAATTTCAAGTTGAACATCACTCCACAATTGATCGCAGCTGTCGCATTCCCATAGACTTTCCAGTCGTCCTGTTTCGAGAAGAAAAATACTAGGCTGGAGTCCCGCTCTTGTTATGGCTCGTCAGTAGTGCATATCCTTGCCACTGCCGGGACTAGAACTCCGGCCACTTTCATGAGGCAACCGTGTTTACCACTGCGCCATTGACCTCACATTAGGCACGACCGAATTATCATATGTGAACGCTCAACCACTTTCGCTTGTGAGTAATGATCAGGTTGCCCGATCGTCTCGATAGGAGACACAAATATGATAATTCAGCGCAGTGGTCAACATGGTTGCCTTATGAAAGCGTGGCTGGAGTTCTAGTCCCAGCCGTGGCGAGGATATGGACTACATGTGAGCTCTAATGAGAACGACACTTGAATCTAGCTCTTCGATTCAAAAGATGTTAGCTGAAGAGTCTATCTGAATGCGAAGGCTGCAATCAAATGTGAGTCGTGTTCAACTTAAGTTGTTATTGTTTTAACCCTTTTAACCTGACCAACATAAAACTAACCGCAGATGATGACTAACTCTTAAAAACTGATTACCTAAACACCTACCTGGTCCGATCAGGTTTGCTCACTCTTAACGTAGAGTCAGTCAGGTCTGCGAGAACACGGTAAAAGATAGGTTCATTGTTCCACACATCGCATCACACAAAGCGAACACAATAGCACTGACGAGCTCCGTAACACTAGAACAGCCAGGTACATGTCGGAGGTTAAGTGGCTGGCTGAACGTTCAAGCGCAGATTTCGTCAAGGCGATTAACTGAACACGCTCCGACGTTTCTTGCCACTATGCTCGTGGCTCTATAGAGTTGCAGTACAATAAGTTTTTGACTCTTCAGTCCGCTCATTGTGAACATAAGAAGTCCCTGACTGATTTAAAACGTAAACGCTCTTCGGTGTACGATGAGGACGATGGTAGACACTTACCCTAGAATTCGTACATGGTCTATCACAGTCACACCATTCTGCTGATCCATGGACACAGACGCATTCGGATCTGTTTGCGTCGATGTATAGTGCGCAGAGGCGCTGCGACATGCTAGGCTCGAGTTTAACTGGCGATAATGGGAGAAGCTAATTCATATAGCACCAATCTTGAACATCTTATGGATGATCGAGATTGCAACAAAGACATGCTTTTACACAAGTATTGCCAATGAGTTTCACCCAGGGCGGTATGTCGTAGAATAGATTGTCGTTCTTCTTTGAAACGATATTGTAAGCTATGACGTAACATGCAAAGTTAGGGTCGGGTTGGTCAGATGTGTGAACTTGTTATGTGATCTTTTTACGTAGAAACTGAAAGTTCGGTTACAGAAGTCTGTCGACATACGACATCATACCCGGGTAGATTGTTTTAAAACATATGATCAAAATACACAGTTGTGAAGTGTTGACTATCGAGGGAAATAATTGAAAGTAAGTAAAAAAGTGGTCCGAAGATTACTACGAAAAGTGTCACAATATTTGTGGAAAACAATCAAACTTATATCCTTTATGGTCATAAATGGTTGTATTCATTGATATGATATGTATTACACACTACTAACACTGACCTGGACAAGGTACATCTTGACAGTCAGACACTTCCATATAGCCGTTCGCCGGACAGTCTTCTCCACCGTACGCTGGTGCCGGATGATCACAACGTCTTGTACGACGACGTTGTCCACCTCCGCAACTTTTCGAACAATGCGACCAAGGACTCCATTCACCCCAGCCTCCGTTGACCGGGCACGGTCCACGGTTACAAGCACGTACCTTGATTGAGAGAAAGGACAGACAGTCAAACAAGAGTATATCAATTTGGAAAGACGAATGAATAAATCGCTACATCTAATCCAATCAATCAAACAAGAATGCAACGTTGGAACAAAGGATGCCGACAGAAGACTGACCAAAAATATGGTCTATCTTGACTTTTCTAAGGAATTTGACAGGATCGGTCATTCTGTTTTTAGACAAAAGCTCAGTAATTATGGCTTTGACGGACGCTTACTCAAATGGTTTGAGGATTGTCTAAGTGAACGTAGGTCCAACTTCAAGGTGAATGGACAGTTGTCAGGTTAGGTCTCTGCCAGCAGTGGCGTCCGCAGGATCTAACTTAAGGCTTTTGTTGTTCATTCTCTCTTCGTTCTTGAACTGCCCAGCATGGTCTACTCAACGATATTGCTCTATGCCAATGACACAAAACCCTGGCGAGTTTTAGAGTGCCCGGAAGTTGTGGTTACACTACAGAAGGACTTGAACCATAAAACTTGTACTGATTATTATCTTGACGATATAATGCTACTCGCTTCAGAATGCGATCGAGATCTGGGGACCAGAGTGGCCGGCAATTTGAGTCTGTCTACAAATTGTAGAACAGTGGCTAAAAAGGCACAAATAACCTTGAATCGCTCAGAAAGAATTTGAGAAACCTTCTACTGCGAAGTGTTTCTCACTTCCAAAATTCGTCCACATCTGGAAGCAAACACACAAGACTGTCGTTTCTGTCTCAAAATAATTTGAAGCTTAGTCAAAGTGTTCGGGGACGGGCCGATAGAAGGATAACCGGGATCAGTAAAATCCCCTATTTGGAAAGACCGACAGAATTTAATTGATTCTTAGTGAACCACAAACACCACAAGGGATACCTAATTCTTACGTAAAGAATACTCTAGACCCCAAGCCATCTATTGTCATACCTTCTTCCACTGGACAAAGATGAACGTCTAAGTGGTCAATTGTTGAAATTGAGTAATGGAATAGACATGCTACTTTGCAGCTAGAACAGGTTCACAGTTAGGCATTACTACCACTGAAACACGCTGCCCAACTCTGTAGTCACGACTGGATCTGTTGAGAGTTTTTAAGCGTTACTCGATCGGCACATATTTGGTAGACAACATGTATTACACGCTTCCTCAACAGAATCACAGCTCACTCCCATAGATCATTAAATGCACATGTCTGACGGAATGTTATTCCAGTGCGTTCCAGTGTTCGTTACAGATATAACTACAGCCGGTAGCATCATTGAAGGTTCAATTCCATTTAATTCCATTAACCTTTTCTTTACACCTATGAACCGTCCAACACAATTTTTTCATTGACTATCACAGTGACAGGAACGCACAAGCGAAGATCCTTTCCCCTAGAATAATAAATCGATGAATATATCAAACCATAAAACCTGTTGGATCCATGTCTTTTCCTAAGACGGTTCTGACTGAATTGCTTGTAATATTTCTGAAAAGTTAACAAATCCGATGCGACCTTTTGGTTATTAGGAAGTATTACAAACTATGTAATTCATTTAGCTATTCAGTGAATCCTTTATTAATACTAGACGAGTTAAACTGAGGAAATATTTCGAAAAGTTTTGGTCCTCTGCGAGTGTTTACCACCAGATTGGCTCAGTTCCCACAACTGTAGTTTACAATCCCAAATCGCAGGCAGTCACCAAATGGCATGCGTTGCCATGTGTGACGGAGGGTGGAAATAGATATCAGCAGGAAGACACTGGCTTTCAACATTTGTGGATCATCTGAATTCCTATCTTTGAGTCCAAAAGTAAAGGTACCCGTATACAATTCTCCAGGCAGAGGCGCTGTGTCTATACTTGGAATCCGAATCAATGGAGACATTGTGGGTAGCTGAGCAGACTTCCACTATTTGGGTAGCAATCTGTTTATAGATCTGTCTGTATGTTGAGCGCAAGTAAGTGACTTCTGTTATATCTATTTTTTCCTTCTTATCGATCAACGACGACCATCGTTTCGTAAGTCATCCAGTAGTCTTTTCATAGTGACCTTCCGCCTTTTTCTTTCTTCGGCTTTTTTGGTGCATTAGTTGATTTTCAATCCGAATACACTTTCCCTTTTTTTCTAACTTAATCTAGAGTACAGTAATGTGTATCCCTACTGTCAATCAATTTTTGCTTTATAATTTCTTTATCTTTCTTTTCAGTCTCTATTTTACCAATACAGTCTCCGGGAAATAGGTGTCTAAGTTTTATACTAGTCTAACTTCTGGTTAACCAACATTGACTGGCTGGACTACAAAAATCTCCACTCACACGCGTTCTCAGGTTTACATTGGTATGGAGTGTGTAAGTGGTATCACAAGCTGTGCGATCCAAGCCACCCGTGATGGTGGTTCCGTGCAATCGTCCATTAGCTTTGATTATTCTGATAGGCTAATCCGAAGTGGATGCCGTCAACTCTGTGGACACAGAGATAGTATTTGAGGGCTATACGGTCAGGGTAGATGAATGAAGGATGGTTAGTCTTTCTCGGATGGTATCGGTGTTACTAGTTCAATATATTATGCAAAACTGATGACAATTCTGAAAAGTTCGATTTGTTAGTCGCATTCAATGTGATTATGACCAGCGGAGGTTCCGTCAGTTTTTGCGGGAAAAACCTGTTAACGTCAAAAGGATACATATCTTTTATTTCCAGCCGGAAGATTTTCAGCAAAATCTCTATTTCTACCCTACCTGAAAACCCTAGGAAATTCATTCTTTTCTGTACAAAGAGTGTTCATATTGTAATTGAAGGATGTGTCTACAAAAAAATAGACAGCTTAACAACAGGATGTCCTTTCTGCCTTGTTTTCACAGACGTTTTTATAGGCGAAGCGGAAGCTAAGCTTTCACGTTATGTCAAGATTCCCAGGCTCTACATAAGGTAGTCTGATTTCTGTCAGTGATAATCACTTTGATGTACTGTGTAATCTTTGAATACTGTGAAAAGTGGCTAATGAAAGTATAGTTTTCATGGGTTTTCCGCTTGTTAAATGACAATTCAGCAAAATTCAGCCTTCTAAGTAGCATAAAGCGACACGGGGTGGTCAGTATTGACACTCTACGTCAAGTAAGCACACACACATAGTGTACAAGCATTCTCTGGTAAGAACATTTCAACAGAGAACAAGACAAAAAGTTTCTATCGATAGCCTCGAGTGTGAAGGGTTTTTGGTGAGGACCGTAGTGATTAGTAGCTACCCAAAAAGTTCGTAGCCATCTACATTGAACGAAGAGCAACCAAAAACCTAGGTAAATCGATTTCGAAAAGCCATGGTTATCTCACCCCTTCCTCCAATGAACTAGATCAGAAGTTACGATCGATGCCAACAAATAATTGTCCTACCGCTGGTTTACGAATGTTATCCTTCACAAGATGGATAGCTCTCTATAACTCAGACTGTGCTTTACAAAGTTCTTGAGTCTCTCACTTAATGTACCGCTTCCGCTACAGTTGCGGTAAGGTGCACATCGAAAGAACGGAACGAGACTCACGGTAACAAGTGGTTGTAACCTTTCCTCGATTATCACTAGAGCGGTTGCCACAATAAACACCAGAAACTGAATTTTCTATAAGAAATCCGACCTCCTAAACTATGAAAAACGGATTGGAGACAAGCCATGCGGTTGATTCCATTATTTCCATGATCATATTGTTGCGCAATCCAAACTTGAAGTTACTAACTCTCACAAAGCTAGGGCTAAGCGAACGGTCGTCAAGCTCACGACAAATGTGGAGTAACATTGCAACCTGTGTTACATTCGTGAGACTGATAGTGCATTTCATCTTATTGCATGGATAACCCAATCCGTGGAAGTCACAACTGTTTCGTTGTTATGCGTTAATATAATAATATATATATATATATATATATATATATATATAAGGCATAACATCGAAACATATACGACTATACGGGCTACCAAAGGTCCACAAGGATCAGGTACCATTAAGGCCAATCGTTGCATCCAGGACGGCCCCAAACTACCAATTGGCGAAGTTCCTTTTTCGTATTCTCCGGCCATGTTTACCTCACGATAATCATGACGCGAACAGCTCTACTGATTTCTTGAGACAGATTAAGGGTCTGGAGTTGGAAGAGGACGATGCACTGGTTTCTTTCGATGTTACGTCGCTTTTCACTAACATACCGAAGAAACTTGCGATAGAAAGTTTGAAGCTCCTGATAAATGAGGACGATAGTCTCGGAAATAGGACGAATCTCTCTCCAAAAGAGTTGATTCAGTTAGTGGAGCTTTGCATGGAGACCTACCTACAATTTGATGGCCGAGTCTACCTGCAGAAGAGAGGCACACCAATGGGCTCACCCATATCAGGATTACTTGCAGACGCCGTAATGAAGCACTTCGAATGTGAAGCCTTTCAGACATTCAAACCTAAAGTGTGGCTTCGATATGTGGATGACACATTTGTTGTTTTACCTCGGACTCAGCTTGACCATTTCCACAGTTGTCTAAATAGCATAATAGATGGAATCACCTTTACACGCGAAGAGGAAGAAAATTCACACCTGGCGTTTCTCGATGTATCGGTCATAAGAAGATCTGATGGCAAGCTTGAAACTACTGTCTATCGTAAACCGACAACAACTGACGTCATTCTCAGGTTCGATAGCAATCATCCAGCCTGTCAACTTAAAAGCTGCGTGCGAACATTATTTCGACGTGCAGACACGCACTGTAGCTCAACTGAACTAAGAAGACAAGAACGAAAGCACCTGTTCAAACTGTTCACTTCTAATGGGTACCCTAATAGCTTCATAAAGGCATCTATCAGAGGATTCACAAGAACTGAACGTAGAGAACCCAAAACGCGAGTGACAGTGCCATATATTCACGGCACATCTGAAGCAGCACAAAGGATGCTCCAACCACTGGGCATCCAAATATCACACAGGCCAAATTCAACACTCCGTTCAGCTTTGGTGAACGCTAAAGATCGTGTAGAACCACACGAACAGTCTGGCGTGGTATACGCGATTCCATGTCTCGGGTGTGACCAACAATATGTGGGAGAGACAGGCAAACAGCTGCGCACACGCGTGCACGAACACAAATTAGCGATGCGGCGAGCCGACCCTAGATCACAACTGTGGCACCACTGCGCGGACACAGGTCACGAGGTCAACATAGATCATGCGAAAGTGGTCGCACGGGCAAAGATGAAAGGGGAACGGCTTGTACTGGAGGCTCTCTATTCGCGGAATTCGTTCAATCGACACGTAGATATAGACAGCCACTACGTCAGCATCGTTGATACTGAAACCAAAAACGAGCGAAGACAGACCGACAGGCGAACACGGTGAGTGGCAGAGCAACCTCATTCCAACACATTTATTTGTTTGATAACGGATCCTAGTGTGGATTTGAAACGTCACAATAAATCGTTCACTACTCAGTGTGTGCCCTTTTAAATACTTTGAATATATATATATATATATATATATATATATATATATATATATATAGCTTTGCGTACACAACCGATGAGAGTAAACAAAACTGTAAAACCTCAACCCGTTTCCTTATTTTTCTTATTTACTGGATTAAGAGCACTCGATGGTTCAGGCTGCTAACGCTGCCAGCTGGACCATACCTAGCAATTTGAAACTTGAAACACAAACGCAACAATCTACGAATGTGTCCGGCCCAATAGCTCTAGTATTACAAATTAGCCAACTTTACACCATATTTCAACTGTATGAAAGGCAAGTTGATCTGAAGCAAAATTCATCATTGTTATTTGGAAGCACATTTTGAGGACACCGTTCAGTCCCCTGACTCCAAAAAAGTTGATGACGTCACTTGTGTTACCATTGTGAGATTGTTGGTGTCCCCACTTTTTTTACATAAGGGTGGGCTGATCCGTAAAACTCACTAGTTTAATGTTGTTACGAGCTGACCCTATTTAACTGACTGCTTTGTTTTATCGAAACCCAGTAACGATAAACTGTTCTTCGACTGTCTTCAAACTAGAGCCAAGATTCCCAAACCCCCAACAGCGTGTGCTGTTCATTCCAAGGACTCCTAAATGTCGTATTTCGGCTCAGTTAACCAACCGCACCAAAGTATCCATGGGACTGACTTCCCCGGTAGGATTTTTCAAACAGTTGGCACTGGAATCTGCTAATGCGGTTATCGAGAATTTAAATTATACTACTGATAAGTAGTGTGACAGATTTGTTCAAATTTATAAATGACTCGAATGTGTCAACTATGGCGCATGAGCCTCCAACCGAAACCCAAGTTTGAATTAATAAAGTGAGACACTCTTTATAAGTAATACGAGTGCTTCATGTGTGTAGCCGATTCAAATGGACGGAATGTTATCGTCTATCAGTTTTCGTCTTCTACTCCATCCAGTCAATCTGAGTGGATACAGTGTATTGAATATCTCAAATTGAAACCTATTAAAAAAGAGCCCTGCCAGGCGATGTGAAGTTTAGGATATTACGCACTGGTGGGAAAACATGCCGTCAGTTTAGTTATTAGTACTATTGTGTAAAACGCAGACTTACTGCGCATCACAACCATACAGAAGAGAGAGTTGGGTCGGAAATAGCTGTATCACTGTTTAGAAAAAACTTACCATCAGTCCTTTCCCGGAACACAGTCGCCCGCCGTTTGTTGGAGCCGGGTTATCACATTGTCGCTGTCTGCTCTGAGTGCCTCCAGTTCCACAACTGGCGGAACATTCGGACCAAGGGGACCAAGGGACCAACTTCCAGAGACAGGACAGGGCGGGAGACCTTGGCACATCACATCTTCGACCGCTTCTCCGATGCATGTCTGTACAGACAAGAAGTAGAGTTCATGTGTTAAAAGCAAACCTTGTAGACAAAACACTGATACCTGCCTACGTAAGGGTGCTAACCAAAACGCTGCCAGTGAATAAAAAACTGTCCACCAGAAGTGATACAGCCACATACAGCATAGGTTAGTAACAGGGATTTGATTCAGGGGATAAGCATACGAGCCTAAGGA
>LOND01020290.1:0-10095 GCA_014220965.1 Paragonimus kellicotti
GTTCAATTTGATAAATTCCATATGTGGTTTTATTCACGCGTCGCTGTACTTAGTTATATATGGCGAAAGCAACGGATCTCATCACCATGAGCGGAGTGATATATAAAACTGGTTACATATTGTTCGGTGTCATTAACGTCGTGGCCGACGGGACATCCCCCAAGTCTGAGGTTCGCTTTCTTCACCTGCATCGTTCAGCAGGCTGACATTTATCCGCGACTTATATGACTGTCACCATATTGATGAAAAAGCTACTATCACTTGGTCGACGATGGATATGCGCTAGTTGAAAGACTATTTGTAGACTAATGTTACATCTTAGCTAACGAGAAACGTTACTGCAACTGATGATCCGAGTCGTTACACGCTTGGGTTTTCAAGTGATGCTGAAGGTTGGAATGACACGTGATCTGTGTTCATTTGACTGCATGTCGCAACGATTCGGCTACATCATTAGAATAAAAGAGACATCGTGGATAACCGTTTACATTACCAAATATACAATGACGAACAAATGAGGTAAAAGACTTACATTAGTTGTCTATTCAGGATAAACGTTATGAAGTTGATTAAATTTTGATAAAACACCACATAGTCCAGTGCACTGTGCTTTGTGATCTCGCGTTTCTGTTGTGAAACGTTCAGCAGATGCTCACTACTGCGAACACAAGTGGAAAAATGGTTGATCCATATGACATTGCATGACTGAAATGAAGTTGTCCGGTGCATTTTATTGGCGGAATTGTTACTGCTAATTGTTCCAGCTGGTGGTATGCTGAACCTATGAATTCTTGCTTGTATCTTTGCTAAGCTGTTTGCTCGACCAAAAGTTGATGATCCTACGTGTGTGTAGTCCAGTGAAACGATTTTTCGGAGGTTTCTTCTCAGCGGAGGCCAACCTAGATTTCTAATATAATGTATTGTGATTCAATAAAACTGCATTCACGTAACCCCCGGAAATCGAACTTGTAGTTTGTAGAACCTACAATTGTAAGTGGTTATTTTATGGGGTTATAAATGCATATGACATGAATATCATTTGTCCTACTATATGAACTATGGACAGTGAGGTGCCCCGATTATGAGTGATGGCAACTCAATTATTTTAAATGGAAACGTCCTTCGAACCTGAGTGAACTGTTTGCCATACAAAATTTTCGTAGCTTTTGTGCTTGTCTCTACACCAATGTTTCTCCGGAACTAGATAGTGGACGAAGTACACACACGAAGTTATATAAAATGGGCCTTCTCGCGCTTGGCAGGACAACATTGCGGGGTCACGTCTAAAGATGAAATCTTGCACGAAAGAAGCGTATTCGATGAAGCAGTTTCTCATAATATCGATGTTCCTGGCGAAACGTATGCTCAAGTGAGTTTCACTGTGAAAATCTCGCAGTTATGTTTATAGTGTACCTTTAAATGCTATCACACGTATTCATCAACGACACATGTCCTTGACATAGCGCCAATTAGTTTTATACCATTATGGTATTATTACAATATCACAAAACAATTGACATTATCATGGGGATAGGATCAATCATTTTTGATTTATGAATAACAATCATCGATGCATTAATATTGGAAAAATCAGTCGCCTCTATCAGAGTTAACTTATCGCTTTTTAAACATGCAAAATTGTGCCATCGAAGATTGAAATTAGATTTCAAAGACCATACTCGGCACAACCTAGGTGAAAAATCGAATCACTGCATCTATGCACTAGTAATACAAATCGCAGTTATTCATTTAGAATAGTTTCTCGTGACTGTTAATATCCCAACGTTGATTCAAAATCCATCGTCTGGAGCGCGGAAATCCTTCAAGCATGTGCGACGTCATATTTTTCTGTGAACTCTGATATGTTCTGAGTTTATTATATAATAGTTACAATATATAGGCAAACGTACGACAGTAAGATTGATTAACTTATGCTTTTAAACGACAAAAAGAGTTTATGAACGCTCTATACCTGCTGCATCTCTGACATGTGATAGAGATTGTTGCATCCGGCATTTTTGCGAACAAAACATTGCCGCTGTGGGAAAGAGTTATGAGAGTTAGTAGCTCAAATTGATGTTGTGAGTGTTATGTTGTTTGCCGCTCCTTGCACTTGGATATGTAATGGCGACGTCTTGCTCAGCTCCAAACGAACTTGGGCTGGTCTATAGCAAGCAAATGCCCCTGAATATGCTGAAATGGAGGGATTCTCCGAAAATAATGGCGTTCAACATACGTTTTATTGTGGTGAACACGTGGTTTTAAAAATGTTCCATCAGCACTAAAATGTACCTTCAAACGAGTAGTTTGGTTAACGGTTACATATTCGGCAATCAGTATCATTGGATTACAATGAGTGAAACATTGCCGTTGAGAACTGATGATGCAACAGTCACTTAAATCGTGTGCAGCAGGCTATATAATGACTCAAACAAATGATGCGTTTGTTGTACATCGTTTGTACTTAATGAAACCCACGTGTCTTTTGCTTCGGCGTTCACAATTAAGACCCCTCATCCACTCACACAAGTGGACACTGTCGAAGCTTGAAAAGTTTACAATATCATTAAGATTTGAAGTGAACCAGTAGCCAGCTTACTGTCAATGTAGTCACGTGCCCTATTCTATCAACGTTACATAGATAACACATACTGATGGGTATCATGCAACACGGGTTATCACAGTTCAGATTGAAATGTTCACCAAAAACAATTGTGTAAAGTTTATACACACGTTAAGTCAACTCGATCAATACGGCTTCGATTGTGGACATTTGAACGAGCTGTCATTGGCAAGGGTGTTCCAGTTAACGTTATATTCTGTGTACAAAAAGAGCTCTCTAATTTATCAGGCAGTTGAAAATGTGTAATATATTTGTAATATTTTGTGTATTAGTTAGTATCAATACAAGGAAATGCAGACTCATCAGGCAAACCACATTTCTTTTTTTTTCTTTTTCATTATTTGTGTGGCTGTTAAGCATCAGTGGTTCACACTGGTGTATTGCTATCTATGATGATGATGATGATTATCATGCCTAAAGGTGGTTCAGTAGTGTAATTTTGCTTGTCACTGAATCAGCGGGAATTCACTGTAACATATATTCTCTCACATTAAAAAATTCAACCATCATATTTTATTAGCAAAAAAAGGCTAATTATGATCCAGCTCTTTATGCATGTTGGAAATTCTCTACAACGAATGCATAACATATAGTACTATTTCTTGAAAACCTGCAAATTGTGAATATGACAGATCAGTTAGGTGACCGATTCTTTTCAGATCTGTTGAGCCTACTCAAACAAAGTTGCCTACGCGTCTATGAATGACAACTCGAAGTGATGACAAACTTAGCACGTCCACAAAATATACTGGATCATTTTCAAATTAACAATCATTACTGGTTACAGTATATTAGAATATGTAAACGGTACAAACGAACGCAAACGAATAAACAGTTGCAGGAAAATTCCAAGCACTACTACATATGATAAAATATGTGTCAACTTCAACTGATAATGATATGTGTCGTCCAGTGATACAAAAAAGATAAACGAGATGTTGCGTTTATGAGAAACTTTTAACAACGAAAAAAAATTATCGCAGTGAAAAATAAAACATTTTGGCATGAACAGAGTGAGAAAAATAATGGCTCGATTAGAATACATCGATAAATAAGTACTCAGCGTAAAACTGTGAGTTCAAGACACAATAATGTGTACGAGTAGAACACAGATGCAGCCTTTTCACAGGATTCTGAAAAAAATAGACCATACATTCCTGAAGTTTGTCGAAACTAACAACGCAGTATATATTGGTTAGCTCGCTTTCAGTTAGTGAAAGAACGTTTGTGAGCACGTCGACGAATGTTGATGGATGGTAATTAACTTAGTAGGCCAAAAAATCTGCGTTCTGTCGAGCAGTCGAACTGATTCATAAGAAAAAATAAGCCAACTCTCGATTTGACCTAATTACTTCCTTTATTTCGCGGATGACTAGCTCATTTTTCCCACTGAACTGAAACCGGATTTTCACAGTTGAGTCTAGCAGAACATGTTTTAAATCTGCATGTGTGAGATTAGTTGGACTATTTGGGACACGGTGCGTATTTTTATCGAGTCTAACAAGAAAAATCTATCAAGATAGCCATTTAGACAACTGACAGTTTCAATTTGATAGATGGTTATCATATGCTTGATTTTGTAGTGAAGAGAAAATGGAAATTTTGTTCTTTCTAACAGAAGCGTAGTTGATATATCCCTGTGAATTTCGCTGGTCGTCAACGCCGTTCGGTTAGCCTCACGTGACTAACCTCATAAAGTTAAGCGACTGCCATCAGAATTGAGAGGTTAATTTTGGGAATTATTTTTCTGGAAACTGGGCTGCACTTGCAATCGTTAGTAGCTTCAATCTTTCGTATTCGTAAGTATGATTTTTCAAGTTCAGTCCAAAAATGAATGACACTTGTAGCATCCCACTGGTAGCACGCGTCCTCATCTGCACTAAAATGCTGACTATGCCCTCCGTGTCTAGGGGACAAAAATGCAGATTAATAATTGGCCAACCTGAGAAGGGACTTAAACAAATCGTCGTTTTTCATATCATCGTCAAGTGAATGTATAGAATCAGGTTCTGACTATCGAAGGGGGCCACTATTCTTGCACTCATAGTTCTCCATGGTTCCAGGCACTTAAGTATAACTTGTCTATCAATCTTGCCAGGAACTGCGTGAAATGGATTTGTGTTGAGAGTAAGTAACTGAACTATCCACAGCTTACTCACAAATCGGAAATCAGGATGGAAGTTTACTGCATTTTAACAGTGTAATCTGTTATAAAATTAGCTGTACAGTGATTTTGTAAATCGGGTGGGATATATTCACGTATTACATATTCACGTACTATGCCAATATGACCCAGTGATAGGTAATTGTCAGCTGATTATATCGTGGTACCTACTCTATGCTCGTGCTCGCTATGATACTCTACTGTAAGAAGCTTAATCTGAGAGTTGGCATCCTAATGTCCTATGATAAATTCAAGTATTTTCCAATAGTTCAGGTTGAAATTTGTATCCCATTTAAATATTATTCCATCCCGTTCATTTTTGATGCTTGACTTTTATTTGTTCACATGTCTTGCTATCTTTACAGCTTTGGTGTGCAATTACAAAATGCGTACAGTATGTGAATAGTGGTCCTGTACAATTAGGATCAGAAGCTTGCAGGATTTCTGCACGCATACTGAGCAACAACTGCCTTTTGTCTATTCCTCCTTCGAACCAGTAAATCAAAATCAAACCCAGTGAAAGTGTTGAATTTTTAATTTGGATTTCAGTCAACTACTTGATTATAAAGTACTACATTTTCGTGTAGGCCCAGAATTTGCATCCGACGATGCTATCCAGTCCACGTTAAAAAAGTTACGGTAAAATGTGTTTTTCGTATATCGAATATGAAATTCGAGGGTTAAGAAAGCTGAACGCAATTTAGTTAAAATCCCAACAGTACGCACCTGGCATCTCCCAGTTCGTGCTCCTAGCATTATATCCGAATTTTACTACTGCTAACTTTTCTTGCGCAATGAAAGTAATCATTCCTTCGAAGGTTTCAAGCATGTTGCGATGCCTTTCATTTTTTTCGCACATTCCTTCTGTTTTGCTTGTTCCGGATTGTGTATAGAGCTGGTTGCGATCGCCATTCAGAGTATGTCGCCCTGGTGCAGACTACAATAATTTCTGGAACACTAGTAAAATCTATGTCGTCAACTTCGGTAACGATATAATCCGAAGGAAGACAAGAATAAATTATTTCTCCGATTTCTCTAATGATTTCTTTTCAAAGGCGAACGTTCGGAAATTAACAGAAGCGTGAGACAGAATTTCTGGTACATTCATTTTCTTCGAGTGGATTATAAAATCTATGGAAGTGGTTCGAGGATTAGCTAACAACATGGAGCCGACTGGAGCAGATCGTTCAAATGCTTATATAGGATAACGGTTGAGAAGTGCCTTGTCATAAACCGCGTACGTGACTCGTGACGGCATTGTACCTGCGAGTGTGTGTTTGTCTGGTTCGAGCAACTAGCTGGCATATTCTTCTGTGACGTCCGATCTTGCAAAGTTCTCATTGTGACCGAGCAAGATGTTTGAGATGTGCTTACTCAGATTCGACCTTAACAGTGTTCGCTTCAGCCTGAAATAATTAAACGGTGGTCAACTTTCAAGGTCGTTCAACATAAATTTAAGATCAAATTATATCTGTAACGTTATTAGGTTCTGTTTGCCGCTGTTTACTCAGGATCCGTAATAACAAGGTTGCTGGCAAAACTATGGGGTAAAAGAATTGAAACAGTTACACTCAGGACAAAGTAATTATCATACATGTTGAAGTTAAGAATTCAAAGTAGCGGGTTTTCTATTTGTGAAGAACTGATTGTGCTTGGAAAGGTTCTTTGTATCGTTTTATTTCGAAAGCGACGCTAAAATGTGGACGGATATGCATATGTTTCGTCAGACGCCTGCAATCAGACCTAGAAATTTGTATGGATGAACTCAGTATGGCGAGCAAAAAAGTGGAATCGAGAGTTACATGCTAAACTGATTTCAAGTCTATGATAATTGTTTTCAGTGAAGTGATATCAGATTGCCAATTGGAAAGGGATTGCATACTGGGGTATAATGAATCTCGTTACGCTCGATTGCAATCACAATCACTCTTGTGTGAGATGGATAGTTTAAGTTGAAATACCAGATTACCTAAGCAGTTGAACTGAAGGTTTATTAAGTATTCTTTTCAACGTTTTGATCTGAGTTAGGAAAACATGCCAGTAGATCTCGAAGTTTCTCAACACGATGAGATGGTGTTCAAAAAAATTAATCGTTCATCACGAGTTGTGTTTGATAAGGGATGTATGAATCGACCTAAATCCAAGATTTCCACTTCAAATGTTCGTAATACGGGAGCACTTTCTGCGGCAAACCTAAATGCTGTTGATGTATACTCAGTCAATTGCTTTAAACCGAATGAGCATAACAGTGAATAAGGAGAAACTCTCTGGGAGGTGATAAAAAACTCTCCATCGTTCCTATAAAACTGGAGCTGAGGTGACCAAAGTCGACAGCCGATTTGTCGAAAAAAGAGGTCAATCCATTCGGCTCCTACAATTCGCTGGCACTCGACATTCGTGTAGTGTAGGAATATGAAGGGGTTTCACAAAAATAGATTCTGATTTGCTTCGGAATGCATAATATTTTACTTCGTGCACTTATTCCAATCTAGAGCATGTATGCTTTGGTTAGAACGCTTTTCGATGAGAGAACACGAAAAATAAAATTTCTGGTAGAAAACTGACTCAGGAGATACAGTAATTTTAATAATCTACGAAAATCGATGGAATCATATGCTCTGTATGATTAGTGCTCATGGCTGAAGTGTGAAATAATATATCTGACTCACGTAATATGAAGGTCGCTTTTTCTGAAAACTAATGGAAGCAAGCTTGAAGAAAAAGCAGTCACGGTTGCCAAATAGGTTGGGTTGACAAAATAAATGTGCATCAAGTCTTGCAGAAACTGGATAAGTCCAACTCGTTAAGAGGGGAAGAAAATGGTGTGCTATTGTTCGAAATCGCTGAAATAAACGCACAGATAAATAAAGCATCACCAAAAATTGATCAAAGCTGTCGCATTCTCAAACACTTTTCAACTGGTCAGTTATGAAAGCGCACTAGCTCTCAATTTTGCTCCTATTAGAGCTTGTAGGTGAGTAGAACTTGCCACGCTAGGAATGGACATTGCCATGGTTTCATGGGAACCGTGTCGACCACTGCGCATTAGCCCACAATAAGCACGACCAATTATCTTAGTATGTAAGCGCTCAGGTTGCCTGATCGTCGAATAGACACAGTATGTCCTGTTAACTTCAACCAATGACACCTCGACTAGGCCCTCTCCAATTTGAAATCACATAGATCTCACTTGATGGGTGGTAGTTGTCTAATGATGAGTAGTTGGGGATTTCCGGTTTTCATATAGAGTAAACACCATTAATTATTCGTCGCAGCGAAAATCGAGTGTAGTGCTTTTTATGATAGAGGCCGACTGGAAACTCTATAGAAAATCTACGAGATGCGACACCCGCGATCAGTTATGGGTGATGTTCAGCCTATATGAAAAACTGAAATCCCCTACTACTCATCAGTATAAATGAAAGCCATGGAATTACTGAACATAGGATATCATGAAAATATTGCATGTCACCAACAACAAATTAGTTACAACACTTCTTTGCCTTCGCTCTGGATCACATGAACTTGCCTAGGCTGTCCGTATCAGAGAGCGAGAGCTTAAAAACTCGTGAACCACCAGTTAGTCTTCTTCCCCATATCAGCTAACTATTACATTGTTTCTGTAAGTGTCACCAGGAGATGACTATAGAACACTCCATGCTGTGTTGGTGCGTTTGGTTAACTTCATGTAACCAGATTTCCTGCAACATCATGTTAGCCAATTTTGTAAAAAACAATATTGGGACGAATTTCAGAGGAACACTTCATGACCTAACGAACGTATGTTCTGCTTATGTACGCAGGAAAACTTCCGAAGTGAATCGTTTATTTCACACAGATTTCATGGACTTCCATTTTGGGTTTCTGTGACTTCGATTGACCCATTTCCAATCCTTCGGCGGGGGGTACAACAAAAGCTAAATGCTTTCCAACAGTCTGAAAACTAACTTGGTATTATGCTATACTTAGAGTACTGATGTTTAGCCTAACAGCTGAACTTGAAGTTTTCAAACAATTTGAGGAAGTTTGGTTGGATCCCTACTATGCAGGACAAGACTGAAGTTATCTATGCGAGCAGATGTGCAGAAGCTGCTGTTCCACGCAAGAACAAAATAGTGAAATATACTTGCCGTGAAACGCTCATCATTGATTGCAATCCAAGACAACATAAGGTGGGCTCAGTAGGTTGGCCTGTGACCATACTGGATGCCTTATATACAAAGTATATGTGAAGCATAATGTTCTAAATAGTTTGGCTACTTTTGCAATGTTTCCCATTTACTTACACATGGAGCGACATAATAGATAAAACGGTTCAACTGACAATCTAGTTACAGGTTGTGAAATCACAGCGGATGAACATTCCTGTCGGTGTTTGCCAAATTTCGTATTTTTGATGATCTTCCTTGCCCAAGAGGCACTTCAGTGATTTACATGGAGTCAATGAATACTTTATCATCATTTTAGAAATCAGTCACTTTGGATGTTAGTTCAGAATGTATGTGAATTTCACTAAACGAGCAATTCGCTAGAGACATCACGAAGTTTAAAGATCTGTTTTCAGGTTTAAGTTGATAATAACCTTAACCAAGCTAGAAATCTCTTGGATAAAATGAAATCTCCCATGCCACGTGGATTCATTTTTGAAGTGAGTACCGTTTTGATGTGCACTTTGTAACATCCTGTTGAAAAAAGTGGATTTTCAGTCGGATTTTTTCGAAGAAACATCTGCATTCGGTGTACTTGAAGAGAAATATGTTGTTCAATTTGTGTAACCCACTCTCTTAAGAGAGCATGATGTCTAATACACTTTGTGGGATAGAAACTAGAGAACGTACATACAACATCACACAAAGTAACCTATATGACAAGCACTGCAGCTTGCGCGAACGAGAAGCTGAGGGTTCGCCAGTAATTGATTTTCACCAAGCAGCACACGTTTGAACCAGTTATTACGGCAGCTTTGAAAAACGTTTCATGCAAACGCAATTCCGGGATGGCTCACTGTGCCGATTAACTCATGCAGGTATTATATTTGTGTTGTTTCTCTACCGGATTTTCTGGATGCCCCTCCCTTTTCCGTTCTCTCAGCTGTTGCGTTGTTCATCTTGTTTTTAGGGTATATTTTGCCGTATTCTTTCCGCCATATTCCATCATTTCTTTCTCTCCCCTTTATATCTTTCTGTGTTCTTTCTTCATCAATTTTCGGATTTATGAATACAGTACAACCACGTTCACCTTTTCTCGTTTCCTTTTCACCGAATTTCGACTTAACCGCAATATACTCACTCTTCTCTTATGGTAGAAA
>LOND01020291.1:0-10930 GCA_014220965.1 Paragonimus kellicotti
AACATCCAGAGTCGGGTTAACTTGATTATCGTCGCCCAACCCCAAACCTCGATGCTTTCATTTGTGTAATTTATTCCATCATGTCACCAGTTAATGGAAAACTTAAAGCCAACTGCGTGTTCCTTGGACTGCCACGACGCTCTTGGAAATGTTTACATGGACTTTATTCTCGATTATGGAGAACTGTGATATTCCGATGCCAGCTAAGGAATGTTTGCACTCGCAGTTTGGGAACTGAAGGCAGTTGACGCGTGTAGATGGTAAAGTTCAACCACCACTACACATCATACACGGGCTCTGATGCCCTGTGGTGTGCAGATCCTCATTGCGTTCTTATTTTCTCTTAGTGTTGCACCCAGCCGATCACATTCGCACTGTAACGGATAAATGGAAGTGAGACGTAGCCGCAGGCAGGAAATATTTAACCTGATTCCCTTCGCACACCATGCTGGACGGTTTATTGGGACAATCAAATTGGTCACAATCCCAGCGTCTGTTACCTAACATGTGCTAATAGTTGGTTCTCGCCCATAGAATTCATTCCACAAGAGGAACGTCCCTATGCATACTGAAACCTTCATGGATATCAGGAACCCCTATCGACTTCTTTTTACTAGGTACCTGGAGATAACTGTGTCACGACTTATTCAGTTTTGTGTGTCAGATGATTTCTTCAGTCACAAAACTGCCTTCAGATGTGGGGCGTTTAAAATCTTCCATTTCAAAACATCTGGTTTGTCTGTTAATTTGCGACCGTGTGCTTTTCACTAGAATTAATATGTACCACTCGTATTCTCTGGTTTGTTGCCGATAGACTTTGTAGTTTAGCTATGATTTTGACTCGCCTGTCACGTTGTAAAGGTTTTCTTTGTAAACAGCTCGTCGAATTAACCGTTGCTCATCGTTTGGCAACCTGTGAGAAGGTTGAAGCAAAAATCTTATATAACATCACCAATCCATTTTATCAGAAGCCCTATAAACGTTTTCCAACACTTTCCACTGGAAGGTGTTATGAGCATTCATTTACAATACTTCGCCTTATTCGCTTTTTGTTACCCCATAATCGGCTGGAATTCTTCTGAAAGATGCTCATCTCATTCTTCGTTGACTGAGGAAATTAGATCACGGGAATGTTCGTATTATTGCGGATTGTAAGTGTTCGGCAAACTTCACATACGGTTTACTCTTTCAACTACTCTTGTCATTTTGTGACAGGAGCGCAGTCAAGTAAATACATCAAATTTTCTGAGAATGTAAGTAAGTGGAATGCAGCAAATTCTTGAAGTAACCTGAAGATTATATTGAATCTGGGGTAGCAGACTACGATCAACGAATACTCTACTTTTGTGTTATTGTCAGGATATAGCTCGCGGGGCAAGTAGACATTGTAAAATATTGTCACCATCAGTGCTGTGCGTGAAAGCGGGAGAGGCATTAAAGAAACTTTATGGACAGCTGTGTCATGTTGCCAGATCCTGCATTGATGGGCTACCGAGGAAAGCTCGACATGTTTAAAACACTGCTCACACGGTTGTTCGTCAGTACTGTATAGCCCGATTGTCGGATTTGTTACAAAATTATTCCAAAACGTTTTCGATGCCTACATTTTCTATTTGGTCTCTTTGCATAAAACTCCCGTTTAATTTTGCAACTCAAACTTACTTAATCACCCGTGCATATGATTTTAATTCTTTGAAGGTTGCTGTGTAGTTCCTTTTTTTTTTGCGTTTTTATTCAGTTCATGTGCATGAGTTGCAGTCAGCTCCACCAGAAGCAACCTTTTGCCGTTCTTCTTTATGCATTATTAATGACTGTGAGACAACTTTCCATTCATTTTGTAATGTTTGTTTAACTTCAGGCAGTCGACTTACGATTCGCGACACGTTTTACTGTTGCTACTGACTGTCACAGGTGAGGTATGCGGTCGATTGCTCCACACATTTTATCGTTTACGAAATAGTGACGTAGAATTCTCGGCCAAAAACTTGTTCTAAGTTCTGTGGTCCTTAGTCCCCTATGCGTTGCTCGAAGACGGTTTGGTCGTGACTTTCAGCGCCTCGAAATCGACAAGTCACCGAAGAATGTTTGCTATACATGACTTACATCTGTCTCAACGCTGAGTAGCACGTGAATCACGTGCAGGTTGGTTATTGTCAACTGCATTCCGAACATTTACTATTCCACACTACCGTCCCTTTCAATCTTCTGGTATTCTCAGTGTTGTATAAAGTCATCGGTTAATCTTTCATCCCGACTTGACATCCAGATGCTGTTCTCATAATGTTATAGTTGACTGTGACGGGGAATCTGTAGCCAGCGAGAGCTTCTGTTGCAGACCACGCATATTTACTCCGGCGACCAAACGGTCAGGAAGCTGAGTTCTCAACTGGACTTCGGAACCACAACGAGCTGCCTAAGTCTGGATCTCGAGAAGTAAAAGCTTGACATTCCAATTTCTTTTCTCAAGAGTGTATGGAATTTTCCTAGTTCAGCTGCTTCAAAATTTACGGGCTGAGCGAACGAGAGCATTAATTTCTCCACAGCTTTCATAGAAAAAAGAAACGTAGTAAATCAGGGAATGGCAACTTTTTCCTCGTGCTGTACGCGTCTTTACCTGTTACTGTGAAGCAATGAACGGCTTTCTTTTCCACCTTCAGTCCTTTGCCAATGAGATGCCATATTTCGGCGAGCACTGGATAGTCATCGAGTCCGCTCAACGAGGCATGGAACTTCAGACTTTTGAAGGAACAGAAATCCATTATGAAAAAGTTTTGGATGAGGCCTGATTAAACTAATTGTGGTAGTTTCAGAACATACGTAAATGAACTGACTGACACAGTCTTCAAGACCAGGATGGTTGTCGATGCACTTAGAGGCGCGAACAATGAGACAGCGCTTGGGTTGGACAATTCAGGTATTTATCTCGCAAGTGTAATTGTATATTTTCCTATCAACGTTATAATAAGACAACAGTTATCAGAAATACGTTTAATGCTGATCATAACATACATTCTCACACTCTAAATGTATGGGATAAATTTTGATGGCACGCATGTGTCTTTTTGTTTCATGAACGCCATCCACATTCAGCACACGGAGGAAACGTAAAAAAAGGATAGAGCTATCTATTAAATACGTGGCCGACTCGGCCAAGTTGGCCGGGAGTGGGCCAGTCATCGGACCGCCCTTTCTATTCCACTGACCAACTAAAAATGAGAACTTTCGGTGAATGGCACATTTTCGTGGACTAATTTTGTCGTTGAATAATGATTATGAATAACCCATGAATGTTATTTTTCTTTGTAACAGATGCATCTGAATTCAGAATAAGTGTTAATCATTTTAGTGTGAATTTCTTTCATACAGGCTAGTTCGATGGCTCTGTCATTTGACTGTCACGTGCCGTCGGTTCGATTGCCTTCCGCGTTATTGACTTTGTGATGTTTTACGGTTATTTGTAGGTAATAACATGTCATATTGCTTTTATTGTAGGCGTAACATAAGGCACTTCCATTATTCAATAAAGAGGTAGAGTTCCCTTATTTTTGTTTACAAACGTTGCTTCACTTTTGTACAACTTTTGTATCACCCTTGCTTGTTGTTCAAATTGATAAAAGTGACCTTGCAATACAATACAAAATTTGTGCACACCGGCCTGCTCTTCTCTCCGTTGCGCAGTCGCTTGACGATACTACACGGATCTTTCACCCAATTTTTAGCTCCGTCGTATTACGAACATCGTCGCAGCTCCGATCGCGTTTCAGCAGTCCACGGTAACTCCGTAACATCCCTACTTCCGGATATTGGTAATTTGGAACATTGTGGTGGTCATCTTGAACACTTCCTGTGAGTCAGATCCTTTGATTACTGTAACTTGCCGGTAACCTCGTAACTGTTCTGTTTCATTTGTTCATTTTTGTTGTCACCGATAGCCTGGTGAGGTACACTTGCATTTGCTTAGGGTATTCGGTAACTCGTCCTGACCACTACAAAGGCCTGTTAAAGACTGGACTGAAGACTGCAATTTCAATCTAAGGTGGCCCGGTTATGTTAGGCCGTAGTTTATTTTGATTTGTTGTTCTTCGTACCCCTTGAAGCATTCTGGTTAATAAACTCTTGATGCACCATGAGTTCCGCGCGAATGTCATATTGCCATACCATTACATATAGCCGGAAACGTCTAAGACTTGGCATCAGCACTGTTGGTGTTTCCTTCGGAATATCAATGCAACCTTGTAGATTGAAGGTATTTCATCAGCAGAACCTGGTAGACCATAGTTTTGTTGTTTGCTTCAAATTGAAGGTTAATAAGACGACCAAGTAGTGGGGGACATGTGTTGAATCCTGTCTGCTGAGACAATGCGCGACCTGTACGGCTCACGTCAGTCCTGTGAGCAATATATCATTCAATTGTTACGGTGAACACTATGAAAACAGCCTCATCTATTCCTGACTCAGTGAGACTGTTCCCTTTTCAAACGAAGTCCATCACGGCCGGTGATCTGAAAGCCGCTTATCACGTTATTCAAGCCGCTGGTTCCCGATCGACCTTATGTGTTGCAGGTTTTGTGTATCCCAGAAATGTTTCACATCCAAGAATCGTATCGGTAGTTTTTCTGGCCGTCATTTTCGGTCTGTTGAAAGCTGAGTGGTGGGGGAACAAAGACAACTTAGCTTGTGAGAAGATTCAGTATCAGCAACTCCCGGTGAAACGACCAACAGAAGGATGTTGACAGGAAGTGCTGCTAGCGAAGTTGTTAGATCAAGCTCTTTTGACTTCGGCAATCATGATGGAGCGGACGCGATGGTCCATATGCAACAGGCAGGTCCACGCGTGCGCAATCATGACAGTCAGAACGCACTCTGACACCAGATTCGGCCAATTCTACCTGCTGCCAATGCGCCGACTTGAGATTTTAGTAAATACATAGACGGGGAGTCTGAGATCAACACTGGAAAGTCTCTGGAAGATTATTCGTAAGCGATGTCACACAGTTTTCAATTACCTCGATTCCTAAATTATTTTTGTACCTTAGTCTGGCTCACCGAGGTGGAAATTTATTTCTGTCTTTTCCCGCTGTGTTGAGTTCCTTTTGATGTCAGCGAGCCACCTGTGAAGCAAAGAATTTATCACAGAGAAACTTTCGACGCCTTCGCCTTTTTGCTGATTGCGCCAGTCCGTTATGCTTGGCTTCTCGTTGTTGATTGTTTCCTTTTGGTGAGTTGCACCCTTGCGGTTGTATGCCTGTACTGGCAGCGGCACGCGGTTGAGAGTTTCAGGACACCTACCGAACAGAGCTACCTGTAATCTTCATGTCCTTGCCATGAGTCAGCTGGCGCGCCGATGAAGATCAGTAGCTGTGTGCTGGGAGACCGATTCACAAAAGTCTCTCCATGATCCCTGACACTAAACACTTTTCGCTACAGATCACATTAGGGCGAGTGACGGTTAGCGTTTCCATTATAGAACCCATTAGTACAAAGTTCCCCTTTGTCAGTTAACGTCACAATGCCTAACCCCACACCAAGCTGAGAAAACTTTTTAATGCCCATTCCACCCACGAGTCTAGCGTTCAACAATATAATAAGGACTTAGAAACGTAACATAAGATTTCGGTAGGAGATCCGACGCAAACTTTCTAAGAACCTACGATTTGAAGTTCCTTTAAGTCAAAACCAGCAGCTTTTGCCCGAAGAGAGGGCTAAAACATGCAAAAGAGAAAGCCTGAGTAGGAAACCAGAAGAATAACGTCGAACAGGTGTGACCGTATTGTGATTCATTGTTGAAGTTCGTTGAGTTAAGCCTACCGTGCACCAGAGGCAATCTGCTGATTTCTGCTGAGGAATGTTTCCTTCGATGGTATGCGAGTCGTTTTGAGAAGCTTCGATGATCAACTCCGATGGAATTGTATCAAAATATAGCCCGATGTTCTTCTTGAAATTACTCTAACACTGCCGTGCACACTCATGCCTGAAAACTGCACTAATTCGTTGACTTAATGAAGCCTAGAGATGTTACAAGTCTTGCTGATTCGTGCTAGGCTCTACATGTTGACAACTCTCTGATTGCAAAACAACGACGTGCAGTGAACATTTATCCGAATCGTGGTTTGACTTTAGGTGCCTTGTGAAAGTTTATAATGCGTGTTTCACTTACGGCATTGATTTTTGACAGGGTGAGGCCCCGTCTGTTACAAGTCTTGTTGATTCGTGTTATGACTTCACATGTTAAAATCATTCATTCAGAAGATGACTGTATGGAACTCACGGTTAATACCTTTGTGATTTTCTCATTGTTTTTCTATTCTCTGCCCTCTCGTTCCGCAATTTTTTCATGTTTCTTGTGTTCAATATACTAGCGCGCAGAATGCTGGATTTGGAAATGTCTTCAATTCGAACGGGAATGATCGTGGCTTCCGGTGCCCGGTGGACTTTATCACATCAGTTCTTAATCCGATATATACAGATGCTTTGCTTTTATCGCGGTACCTGTCATTTTGCTAATAATATATGCGTCTTCAGCGCTCGCGTAAAGAAATGTTTCTGGTAATATGCATGTCTTATGGTCTAGTTGGAAAGTTATTCGAGGCGCCCATCTCTATATCAGTCCGCGTAAGGTCAGCTGTAGGCGTTGGAAATGAACGCCTTATGACAAATGATTTTGATAAATTAGCTTGCCAGTTCTTGCCAAATAAGGTTGTTTGCTAAGAAACATCGATCGCGAGAGAAGCCGGTGAAACCTAAGGACTAATGTCAGCAGTTCATAAGTGTTGCATTACGTAAGATTCGGATGGCTTTAGTAGATGGAGGAAATAACTAGAAAAGTAAGGAAGGTGTCGCCAGCGTGACTGGCCGACACGGATGCTACTTTGGCCAAATGGAAATTAACTCTGACCTACTCCAAAACGACTCTGGCCAGAGTCGGACCGACTTCGGACCAGAGTTGGCGTGTTTTGTGGCCTGCTGACCTGCCTAGCATGTAGGACTGTTGCTATCTTGTCGTCCAGGTTAGCTCAATAGTTTATCAAGGTGAGTCCTTGATGACTTGGTTCAAGTTAATAAGGTCCATTATCAAAGGATTAGCCGCGGTAAGCCAGGTTCATTGTCCGAACTGTGTCTCTCGCTTGGCACAGGAAAATGGGTTAGAGAACCTATGAATGGTATGGATGACATCGTCGTTAGGCTGAGTTGTTTAGGAAGTAACAACACACAGTGACTAGAGATGGCAAAGCTCGCAAATAAGTTGTATTATTGATGACGCCCCACATTCACCTACCGATTATTTATTTCCAGTGTTGTGTTCATCATGTGGTTGAAAGTCTACATTTCGTCGCTGGTGTTTCTTACTAACTAGGTACCACCAATTTCCACCTCACTGGTTCCCAATCACGGTTTCTGTGAGCCATCAAGTTATTGCTGCATGTGATGAGGAAATCCGACGGTTGACCTTCACGAAGATCAGCATACCGGCGAAGATCTATCCTGATAACAAGTGGGTGGAATAACATACACATTCCATTACAGCTTATTAGTCTCACACGATGTCAGTTTCCTGGCTCGTACACCGGGGGATTCACTCAAGCTTATGTCGAGACTAATCGGAAGTCACAATAAGAAAACGGCGAGTCTGCAAACAAACTTTATTTATTGATTTACTCACCGTTCACAAGCGGACTTCAACGCAACAAGTTAAAGGCGCTAGGGAGTTGGACGTGAGAGAACCTTAGCACAACCGCACGACAGCCGCCAAATAAGATGAATGTCGAGGAAAACTTCAGTCGATCTTCAGAATTTAACCAAGTGGTGTTCCCAACGGCTGTAGTTAAAACATTGTTATCCTAGTGAATGTAGCCTACAATAGTAGAGATGGCGCGGATTCATTATACAGCCACGAGTAAAACTGCGATACCTACGCCAACGCACAAACTGATGTTGGTGGTTTGTATGATATGATAAAAACTGTTTGCCAATGCTATATATTCTATTAACTAACATGAAGTTATTCATTTTATATTAACGATTTTACCAGAAAATTACGTGTCACAGTTCAATTGATCGTTTTACATTTTTCCGTTGATCACGTAATTCTGCGTTTTATTCTTGATTCCACAAATGTCTTTAACGCGAGAGAACACTTCCACAACGTCCAAGCACTCAAAATCCCGTACTGTTTGGACGATTCGGAAAATTTGCGAAATTCCGTTGTTTTTAGGCAATAAACGAAGTCTTGTCCACAGGTCCGCCCATTATTCCAAAAAAGCTCGTGCTTTCCTTTCTCCACTTTTCTCGGGGTCACTTCCATCAGATAATGACGAGGCCCTTCCACTTTCATTTTTTCCATCCTCAAACCACATCTTTCTGGCATGACTTTGACTATTAGGTCAGGGATCACATTGTCAAGTGTAAACTGATGTAACTACACAGTTTCCCTAACCGAATGTTGAAGATCATCAGCATGATCTTTAAGAAGCATGAGCTTGACTTTTTCACTCGTATTAGGGCGCTTTTTTCGCTTTATCAACAAAGTTGACGTGTTTCACCATTATTAAATAAGCAGACGGTGTGCATTTTTGCAAACTGCCTCACAGTATGTACATTGATCACGTTCTCCTGGGCGTGTTTTTCACAGATATACTGAGAACAATGTCGTTGTTATTAATAATAGTTAATTTACATTCACAAGATAATGTGAACAGGCACGGTGGTACTGGTAAGGCAACTCTCACGTCGCAGGGAGTTTAGGATTTTGGGGACGTCGAAGGTGATCTCACTGCGTGCTCATAGTTCAATCGTCTATCACCGGTTTAAGCTTGCTGAAGCGGAACGCTTGTTATATTATTCAGCGTTTCCTCTTCGGAGGTTAGACGACCTACTTGAGAGTCCACATTAATGGCAAGCATGATGGTATGCGAACGTCTCATTCATATTATGAGGTTAATCGGGACATGGTGGAAGACATTTATGGGGGCATGTGAACTATATATGCAATAAATAATCGATATTTCCCAGATATGCGCTGACAGATTTCGTCTGATGCGTTGTGCCTGATAGCTATTCATTAAGATCCAACTCACCAAGTTTTGCATTGGTTTTGAAATTTCGGCGATCCTAACTCTCGCGTATCCGCGTGATCAAAGGTTCTGACCGACAAATAAAGTTCAGAGTCAGCGGGGGGGTGAATTTAGTTGATTTACCTCGGATACCTTTTAATCACTCGTTTTGCGAAAAGAGATTCAAGTGCAGACCCTTCGTGTGGTTATTAGTTCCATAATTTGACATGCAATACAGCGGTATAAGATTTACAGCGCGATCCATCCCGGAGCTTATGGGTCAAAAACGTGACCTGAAATTGTTAAATGACCTTGGATGGCATTGAACTAGACGTAATTTTGCTAGCTTAAGGTTCAAGCACCGTCGTCCGACCAGTTACTATCTATGTCGAGATCAATAAGCTGTGCATTGGGGGCGCCAGTATTTCCTGTTACCAAACTGTCAGCGTTACGAAGAGCTCCACCAAAGATATCTGGCAAACTTCGGGGATATGGGTCAGAAATAATTGAGGACTGATAGAGGGCTCTTGAAAGTCTCTGGTCCGGTTTTAATTCGTGAAGCGTGACCGAAGTTCTGATCCAGACCATTGCGAGGATCTGCACTACTAACAGGCTCTTGCACAGGCAAAGCTTGAGTGTTTCCGTTCGAAAGGGACCGAATAAAACCTCTGTGCGAACGCAGCAGCTACAATCATTTCTGGTTGACGCTCAATTCATCTAAGCATTCTGTCACCACGACAGGATTCGATACGGCAAAGAATCTCTCCCTGGATCCCGTGAGCTTCTTGTGTGCGGAAGACACGACCACATTGAACATGGTCGTAAGCTTTTGATAAAATTGGAAAAACGGCATCTGAGACAAGACCAGAGTACTTTTTCTAGCTTAAGCCTTCCATGGAACCGACCTTCAGCTGCGGTTACGTTAAACGAACAACAGAAAAAAGCACGTTTGTTAGAGAGAAAACTAACTCATCAACTGGTGCCAGGGATGGTGTGCTTCAATAAACGCTCCACCACTTAGATAAACATCTATAAAAGTTACAAGTTTCACCCACGAATCAACTAATTTTGATCACATTGATATCCATGTATAACATCTCGCCTTGTGTGTGGACTTGCATGAACCAACCGATCTATCTCACAGGTATGCAAATTGGGGTAGTTGATTCTTTTGAACGTTGCAGAAGTTTACCATTTTTAGTAAACTTGTGTTACAAGCTATAGGGATAATGAAGTAGGATGCCACTCCTCTGTTACTCTTCGTCATTTCCAGTCAAGTACAGTCCAGTGAATATTATATCGATGTCTATGGTCATGGATACCTGCTAACTTGGACGTACCACATACACCACTATCCTCGTCATATGGTGCAATTCACCTGCATGTACGCATATTTTGGACGCACAGGTGACCCGATTATTCATATTCCGCTTGAACCCACCAACTTCATTAAATACGCTCGAGTGACAATCACTTGGAAACTCGTTTGCGTGTCGAGTCTATGGCTGACTGACCTACACTTGTGTGGATTTGACTTGCAGTTTACCTTATCATAATTTATCAGTTGATGGTCACAGTCTTTTGCCGTTCTCGTGGTGCTAAATTGATGACTGTATTAAAGGGGACAATTTAATTGGAAATGATGTAAACGGCAAACGAAGCAGATTTGAGTACACCTAGTGTAGTGAGGATGAACGATCACACTGTACCAATCATCAGCAGTGAAGAAGAGAGACAGTCAGTTAGGTATTGACGTAAACAGAGAAAAGTCCAATAAGGAACATTGGAGTGCACTCTGGCATAAGAGGATGTTTTCCCTATATAAACCTGACACTGGCAACCGAGGCGTTCCTGGACCAAAGTCTCTTGCAAATAACTGC
>LOND01020292.1:0-25492 GCA_014220965.1 Paragonimus kellicotti
CAACCAGTGGCAAAACCTAAAGCTAACGACACTAAACTGGAAATCGGGAACACTAAACAGAGAATCCTTAACAAGAAACAGGAAATGCATTTTGAAAAGAAATATCTCACCCAATGTCTAGTCACTATTGTCTGCGCTGGAACTGATATGACAATGTGTCATCTCATGCAATCTCCACATGTCATTCTGCTTCCTTTGAGTGGAGGAGCAGTAGTTAGTATTACTGACATCGTTTACTTAAGTGCAATAAAAAGGGGGGCCCATTTATGGTGCTTTCGTCTATCCCATCAAGGTTACACACGTGAGCGAATATGTGTGGATGCATAATCCATTTACCACCAGATCAGCACTACTGCTTGTATAGCACAAATGAGATGACGGCAACCGCCGCGGGTAAGCAGACATCACGTGATGGGCCCGCAAACAAGGGAATAGTTTAGCCAATTGGTTGGTTGAGTACATGGTGAGACAGTGTTCGCACGGTTGACATGTCATGACAGGGATTAATGAGTTGACTTGTGCGAAGCAGCCACAGTTTCTGGAAGGTTTCAATGACGCTGTATTCAGACGTTCTAACCACTGTCTCATAACGGCAGACAAAGTAATCATGACCGTTTTGCTGTATACTAAGAACAGGATCCGCCATCAGTTAAAGACCTGCCTGTAGACCAGTATATAAACGGTCAAAGTGACTGATCACCGTATGGTAAGAGCAGTGAGTGTATTACAAAGATAAGTCTGAGGACGATATGTTTATGTTACAAATTATCAACAGACAGGGTTTTCAAAGAGTCCACACTAGGCGTGTTACTGTCAACAGCCGCGGATGATTGATAGTAACCAATATCTTTCGTGTTTTTCACGTGTCTTATTGTTCATCGGTGTTCTGAAAATGATATTTAGTGGTGTCGTGATTTTCCATCGGAATAATCCATTTTAAACTGTACCATTGGACTGATCAACTCAAGGAGGATTGTGATATACAAAACTGTGCTAAGTTGGTGATGTGTGCTGGTATTGTTAAAAACTGTAATATTGAGACTCAACCTTTTAAGCTTGTTTCATAATTGAAGTTAGATTTACTACTTCACTAGGCACATTTTCAAATTCACTGTTGTTACAATATCTGACTGCATCCGTACAATTAATGCGGTTTTCTAAGTGATTTCATATGTAACAGGATGATACGCAATCAAAGTAAGCTTTGTTTAAGAAATTATTTGAATTCTACGTTTGGATGACAGTGGCTGTCTAATATACCGAAATTAAAGTGTATAAGCTTTAACTCTGAGATAACCTCAAGTAGATTTCCAACCATAACTTGAAAAACCAGCAAGAACAAATGTTTAACTGCTTCCGAATAAAGGAGTCGCGTACGTGCGATTGGATTTTCTTCTATGTTTAGCATCCTCTGTATCATTATTGTGAGGTGACCATCAGTTTACGGTAGACCATGAATGCCATTAAAAAACGGCGTACTTCGGTGTCTTGGGTTAATCGCATGATGCAACGAGAATACTCGTCCCTCAGACTGGATTACGCCTACAATCAACCACCGAAACGGTGGCTCACGCAACATGACACTGCCACGGCTGCGCATGGATGGGCCTGTGTTACGGCGTGTCACACTGTCGGTTGGTCTCCCACTCCGCATTGAACTACCGTGCTGAGTCTCAAACAGGCTTGCTGCACTATAGACAAAAAGATGCACAACTGTTTGCGAGACAATGAAATTGAAATAACTGTGCGGACAGAGACAAGTCAGTAGTGCAGATACAGGTTGCATGTTATGCTCTAACGGGAAGCATGTATGCACATACATACTGTTGTCTGCATAAGTAACCTTTTATGAACAATTCAAGACTGACAATGTATAGCCACTTTAGGTCTGCACGACGAACTTTGAGCTTTCATATGCATTACCCAACGTCGGTTTCAACTCTTATGAGGCTATTTGTTGTGCTTTGACGCTGTCTAAAAAATGGTCGGATTCTACGATATGTTGGACGATCCCATTTTTGAAGAAGGTACACACTAACATTCCGAAAAATGTAAATGTATTTAAAAGGCATAACACGAACAGATGTTTGACTGCTTTCAAGGAGACCTGATAAACACATTGTGCTCTAATCTGTGACGTAAGCTTTTGTGTATACAGAAATTTGCACGTCATTTTGGCCAACCGAATTGAAACGGAGATGCAGTTTTTCATCTCACCACTAATTTACATAGATGATAGAGCCTAAGATATACATAACTTTATTCGATAAAAATACCCGCTGTTGTGATGGATTCGTCCAAATTTGGGGAGTTGCGATGACAATTCTCATATATCCAGTAGTGGTCGGAATTGTATTTGGAACAGTGACCCTTAATCAAATTATCTGTCATAGCCACCAGCCAGAGAAAGCCAACAAACGGCAGAGGAGGACTAACACTTACTCGGCTGCTCTGGAAGTTGCGCCGATGGGAAGTAAACAAAACTGCCTTGTACCTTACATAGCATTTGAGAAGATTCAAGAGTAAAACCTTGAAGGCCGGAATCAGTTGTTTAAAATAGTTAGTTGTTATTGACAACCGACCAAGCCTTTAATACAAAATGGTCCTGTGATAGGCACTCTCGTTAAATTACAAGGTACCATTTGTGTGAACATCTTAGCCGCTGTGGATTCACTGATCCAAAGAGTAACAGTAGTGGAAGGATTATCATAAATTTAGTGAGCAAGTCTTTCTCAGTGTTCCTAGCTTGCTTGTTTTCATATCCAATATCTTCTGGTCGTCTTCATTGATGGACACTACTTGGTTCCTCTTCAGAATACATGCAGTACCAGTCGTCGTAACATTCCTCTTATCTTATTCTCGATTTTGTTACAGTTGGTTATCTTTTCCAGCATCAATTTTTTCACGTCCAAACGACTAAAACAAGCAGTACCCTAATAACTATTCTAGAGTATGCCATCTAGTTCACTGCTTTCCCACAACCGAGTTGTCACAAATCCGTTCCCTGAATTGTAAACCTCGCGCACTAGCGACCAGTCTGTTCTACACTCTAGTTGTATTAATGAGAGGTTGCTGGTCGACGTATATGCGCTTTTTCGGTGCACGCATCGTTCACTCACTACTATCAGATTGTCTCGGCAACTAATAATATAAGGTCCACCGCGCCTACTTTAAACTGAAGCAAGTAGTATGAACAGTTAACTGAGAATAATTTGCAAAGCTGCTGAAAGGGTTCACGAAGACGCTGTTTATCACAGACCCAGCGATCAGTTCGTATACCACCTGTGCGGAGTTTCTTATTCATGTTTCAATTTAAAAGCAGACAGGAATTGTCACAAACCCCATATTCTATTTAGGCAGGACGTGGTAACTAGTTGAGAGTTCCCCGGGGGTAATGCTAATTGATGCCTATTAGTGAAAGCGCACCTATTCCTCAGCACCAAATATAATCAGGCAAACAGAGTGAATAGCACCGCTTATCCGAACAAATCGGAATTTATGTCATGCGAACAGTAGTTCGTACAGTAACCACCCATTGTAATATGCCTGAACTGCAGTGAAACGAAAGTGTACGTCTCCATAGTTTATTCATGACAAACACACAATTTGCGTTTAATACGGGGAACCATTTTCAATTTTCACATTGCTGACCATCATTAATTTTAACTGAATTTAGTAAGCGGAATGAAACAGAATTCAGCCCGACTGATCATATGTAGTCAAACACACACGCACTGTTGGCGGCACCTATTTCGGACTAGCCTATCACAATGGCCGGAGCCAAAGGATAACTGCGTACAACACTCACTGCAAGTGGCTTGCGCCGCACCACTTGTGGTTCCACTCACACCACGTATCCGGTGTAAACCCGAAGGAATAAGACCAGTAGGTGTGTGAGTGAGGCCTTTGTGTCCAGCCGGCCAATGTTGTTTAGTTAGATGGTAGGCTAACATGCATTCACACACACCCACACCAATACGTTCGTAACTGCATCACGCGAGTTCGGAAACTGAACTACGAGCGGTAAAGGGATACATATTACATCGGACGAGTAAAATCTGCTGATCAAACAAATGAATTCTCATAAGTACACCAGTGTCCAGGTCAAATGTAGAATTACCGACTGTATTTTACGCAGTATAAGTATAGCTGAGAGTCAATCAGTACGTCATGATTTCTACTGTCCTGTTCACGAGCTCCTCCGCAGACGGGAATTCCAGCCTACAACATAGCACTATGACCATTTAAATATCAAGCGTAATTCTGTTCGGTTCTGCTCTTTTAGTTTATGCTTTTGTCATGAATAATCACCTACTTCACGCCGACTGGACCGATTTCGCACAGTGGGTCCTGTTTCATTACTAAGCTGGACATTATTCATGGATAACTCAGCGGCTTGCTTGGCAATGGACTAGAATAAGAGAATCTTGTGAGTAAGGGTCGTGCACATATAGTTGATGTTACTGTATTGCTCCTACCGGGGGATCTTCAACCCTGGGTTTGTCCCGGTATTAACTGTTGTGGCCGCAAAAGATGCTTGACGTGCGAAACCGTTTTTTGCCAGACACTCAATGAAAGATATGCAAAGATGCACAACGGACGCAAACATTGTTGGGCGATTGATGGGTCTCCGTATTCGTGGTGCACTGCTAGGTTCATTGTTTATACGTCTCACATAATAAATACGCAAAACTGCAATTTTCGGCCTTCTTGACCTTGAGGACTGGTATTAATTTCCGCACGCTGCACCACACGCCTGCGACATTGTACGTTGTACAATGCAAGCTTAACTGCAAGTTGTTATCAAATTAATGGAGTCGCCGCAGCGTCCCTAATACAACGTATTTTCATGGGCGAACTGGAACAGCGAAGTCATATGAACAGAAACGAGGTTCTACAGTTGGTATGCAGAGAGATTTTCACTCTGTTAAACTCGGAACAGGACTTGTCCGATGTAATTCACACGTTCCAACAAGCATGTCATTGCGTCACATTCACTTTCGAAGCAAGGTCTGATAACACATTCCACTTTCCATATGTAAAATACTAGCGTCCGACTTATCGCAAAGCCAAATGGGCCGGACAGTGTACAAACGTCACTAACATTTTGCCGCCAATCCAGGAGGAAAACTTTGTCCAAAATCTTACTAGCAGGACGAGGAGTGCCCCCCACAGACATTGAGCCAATAGTGGAAGGTAGTCAGTGCTAGAATAAAATGACCATCCTAACGGAATCATGATTGTCATCGAGCCACGGGATCCGGCCACCATAACAGAGAAGTGATATTACAGAGAAACAACCATCGAGCTTTGCGGATTCTCGGAGAAACAGTACTGGCGCAAACGATATGTTGTAAGGTTACCTCTATCCTTCGCGTGCATTGAGCCTGAAGAACAAATTGCGTTTCTGATCAATCACTACTCGTGTACTCATTCATCTGCCATTGAAGAGCAGGATTTGTAGGTCAAACGACTAGGCTTTTATCTAAACGAGACAAAGAAATCCATGTGGCTATGAACCAGCTTGTTAAAATTCAACGGCATTCTAGCCGCGTACCTTGACGATACGACTGTCCGTGCAGTTTACGATGCTCTCACCAGCTAGTACAAATTGGTCAGGCAACGAATGTTAACCAACGCGAAACCAATCGTTGTTCGATTACGAAACTCACTAGCCTAACTGTGAGTACGCATCTTCAAACCACTTATCGATAACACTGGTGACTCTCCAGTTGTGTGGGTTAACCCGTTTGTTTGGAGTGTTGTAACATCTGGCATGGACCAATGCCGTTCCACTAGATTCTTATTAGCTGGGTTTACATACCTTAAGCATACATTTCCAGTGATTGCACACACTACTTTCGACATTTGGTCACTTGTCAATTTAGTAACAACCGCTTCATGTTCTAAGGGAAAATGACCCACGCAATTTACACGATTACACAGTTGTGATCTTGATAACCGGCCATACGGTGAAAGAGAAAACGAACTGCTGTTCTGTTCTTGAACAATGCTAACATTCGATGACTTATGACTGTCCCACTTTGTGGAATGGGGAGCTCGAGTGGTAGTCAAGCATCAACCTGACTAAATGACCTGACACCATGCCACGCGAACCGGAGACCAACATTCAGGGCTTAAGCCATTGGTAACGAAGGGGCTTCGAGCTTGCGCCCGACTGAACAAATCCTTGTCCGTATGACGCATTACGCCCATTCGATCGTTACGGTTGCGTGCGGACGGCATTACTGTAACAAGGAAATCCCTTCATCTCTCCCCGAATTTCGACTTGCCTTAGGCAGGCTGTTCATCACAGAACAGAAATGGTCCGTAGTGAGAAATAACCAAATCCGAAGGGACAAGTTTCTGTCCTTTGCTGCCTTTCGAGAAACGTCCCCATTCAGACCATAAGCAATCAAAGCCAGGAGATAGTATCGTAACACAAATGCCACGCGTATTGAGTTAACAAACATACGTATATGTATGAAACGATTTTTTTTAAACCAGAGGTCCTGCCTCACTGGAAAGCTACTTGATCATTGGAAGCACTCACTGACTCAAAACAACAATGCGGGTGACCTCAACAGCACTGAACCAAATGCTACCAGTTCACTCTTGACTACCAGTCTTGCACTGCCCACAAACAGACAAATTGATTAAGCTAAAATGAGTTCGACAACGAGCGCCATTTTACAATACTTTTAAGAAACCGTATAATAAACAAATCGCGAACACACAAACAAACGGTCGTCTCTGATCGGTTGAACACTGGCGGAAAAGGGACTACAAATAGCACAATTAAAGTTCAACACCGTAAACTTATCACTGGCTTACTAATGTGTAGGTAACACGAAATTGCGGTCACTCAAAGTCACATCGATAGATACTCTAAAGCTCATATCCATCGGGAATGACTGTTCCATCTTAGGGAAGCAGAAGCCCCATTGTAGCAACATCACAGCATCGTCTAACTGACTCGAGAGGTTAAGAGAAATCCAATAATCGTGCGCAGATTCGTCGACATCATTGCTATCTGCCTGAAATGGCATGGCTATATGCGAGTTCATGCAGTGGCAGAAGTTCCGGACATAAACGAGGAGATGAGTGGTATTCGATAACAGACTTTGAGCCCAAACCACGAGGTGGCGGTTTGATGACAGCAGGGTTAGAGTAAGTTCCGTTTTTTCCCAAATAAACCGCAACCCTCACTCCAACCGACAGTTTAGAGGACCGGGAGGCTGTTGCTTTTTGTACCTATTCCAACCATCGCCAGCATTCCACTGACTTGAGGGACAAGCTGGTTACATAAATACTATATATATATATATATATATATATATATATATATATATCGGCTTATCCCGTAGCGTTAGTGACAAGCAGTTGTATAAATGGAAACAAAACGAATATTGAATGGTCATCCGTGCGGTTTTCCACTTCACACAACGTCAATCGGAAACACATGAAAATAGACCACAACAGACTTTGAGGCATCATGTTGCCATGTGTGTATCACTTCGCGAGTAATCCCCATGTCTTTCGAAGATGATGAACAAAAAAAACAATACACAATCAATAAACTGACAATATATTGTATGCCGGATGTTCATTGCAAGTTGTTTTCGTGCGCATGTGAACAGACTGTCCAAGGACACTTTTAAAAAAGATAAGGTAGGAGAAAAAGAAGTCACCAACAAACATCATGAATGAGGTTGCTGTGCGGGGACAAAGGAGGACGAGTATTGACCTCGTAAACTAGACTTGTCAGACGCTTCGTGCGAAAGTGATGACGAATTGTCGGATTCTGAAAGGTTAAAAACACCAGAGAAAAAACTATACGACAGTGTGGGACTCAACGGTATCACATACCATAGACTGACTGAGCACTACCTAATGCATAAAGATGAAACTCAGGAGACAGGAGATTTAAGGCGAAGTAAACATCAAACTGGTCAGCAAGAAAAGCTGAAGACGAACACGAGTTTGGAAAAGTTACGGTTAGGATTACTATAACAAAGAAACAATGGTGGAAAGTGATCGACATTCGCGAAAAATAGAACATCATCAGCTAAACATGTACAAAGGATAAACGTGGCGGACCTGCTTCTCAATCAGCCCTCAAAACACATCTACCAGTACATGTATAAATAAATTTCCAACCACCACATTGTCGAATTGTCTATCAGAAACTTCGTCAAACTGAAATCTTGCCTTCAGCGAACACAAGAATATTAAAATATGCAGCTAGTAAAGCAATGTGTTCTCCCTTGAAATAAAACCAAAAACACTTCACCGTTTCAAGGACATGGATACTAGTAAATGAGGCTACATTGCCAACAGCAAAAACCTCGTGATTCTGTAGGTACGTCCCGCTTTTAGTTCAGAAAACCTAGTACACAACGCGGCATCAAAAATAGATCAGATGGGCTACCGAACAAATTGGCGGTACACTTTGCATACAGAGAACCACCAATGGGGGTTTCAGACAGTACACAAGCTCTCCTCTCCAAGCGTCGCGCGGGCCCACATTCAGGATCACTCTGAAGCAGGTAAGCGACCTCCAAACGCAGGTTCTGCTGCAAATGAGATCAGACCAATTGAAAGATTGTAAGTCGGCATTGTGTGCTAGTGTAGGGCAGTTCAGAACGAAATTGGTTGACGTTGAAGTCGACTAAAATTCAAGAACGTTCTACTGTTCCTCTAACTTAACAAGGGTTCATGGCTAGACATGGATAACTGAATACGATTCATTGCACGCATGCAAAACTTATTGGAATTCAAATGTTGCGAATGAGTGGATCATCAAACATCTAGTCCACTGAGGCCACTTTATGCATACAGTTCTTTATCGGGCATAACCTCTATAAGACGTCTCTGTGAGGTCACATTTTTTTCTGTCAGCAGTGATTCCACAGTTAATTACATTAAATTTTTTTAAACAAATGACCGTTTCGTTAGTTTATATTAGGTCATAAAATTTATATTACTTTACCAATCGAATATCCTACAAATCACATTCTTTTATGCACAGAAAACACCTTGATTTCGATTACAACACTTCCTGAGGAAGGCCACCCGAGGTGGTTGAAACGTAGAGTATTACAACTTGCTCATAACGTTGTGTTATTCTCAATCCATTTATCAATAACATGTTAAACACGACGCCCAAACTGTTTGACTTCATTCGTACTAAATTTGGTGCGGATATCTTACAAGATTTCAGTTTGAAAAGCATGTTGATGAGCATGGTGATGGTGCTGTGATAAAATGTCCAGTAAGATCAATGCCAACGAACATATTTTTGGAAACGATTAGACGGCAGGAGGTCGACAGTGAAAATTGCATAGGCAAATCGAGATGCTTGACTTCCACAGTGGGAGGATATGTGCCTAAATAGGTGCAGAATTTCGTTACTAGAGAACGACAGTCATTGCAACACAAGCAAAATACCTGCGTTTTTAATCAAAGAAAATCAGCCGGCCAGCGCCATCTCACATTATGCTCGCCAATTTGTATGTAACTGCAGTGGAAATTACAGGAGCAGAACTGAGAAATGTATGATCTTCGGGGTGAGGGAACATTTGCATAAGTGGATGCAGAAATTCATGTTAGAGAGCACAGCACCGCTGAAACACGCAACCAGCCAGTGTCTGCAGTGGCTAGACACGTCGTGACCATTGTTCACGTAATCGGCCCAGTTTTTACGCTCACAATTCCATTAGATCATTCTAATTCAAGAATATTGAGGTTTGCTGAGGCTGTCGACAATCAATCGACTGAAGCCGGCCTTGTGTGTTCAGAACCAATTGTTCGTGAACTTGACCCACTCTGGACTTGACACAAAAAACCGATTTGTTGTTGTAAGTTTGGTACTGACGAGTCAACACAAAACGCGTGCATCTACCACTCTCAGTGTTCTAACTGTTTTGTTTAAATATTGCCTCAGTTATTCCTCCCATAAGTTATGTTGGCGATATTTTGCTTTTCACGAATGTTGTTCTGCTGTCTCTTGATCGTCATGATAATCACAATACTCTTTCACTATTGCATGAGGCGGAGTACAAAAAGGTTTTCCACTTTTGGATACATCATAACCAGGCTTTCTGAATGTATGTTGCAATGAACAGTCTGTTGAAAAACCGACATTGTAACTTTATGCACTTTGTCGACTTTGCACCAATCCCCCAAAGCGCGGCGTAGTTAAAACGTTTTTTAACATGACCCGAGACCTTTTCACATCAAATCTCATTCTACTAAAGAACAACCGCCCAGATTAATGTGCCGCTATTCATAGTCGACAGAGAAACAAATTGACCATACATTCAATTAATAAAAAGAGGCTTTTAGTGTCTTTATCTTATAAAGGGAGTAACCTCGAGAAAATAGAAGTGACGAGCTAAAGCCAGTAGTAAAACTAAGTATTTAGCAGAAAATCTACATCCGATACAATTTACAATAGAAAAATATTCACATCGAGTACACTGTTTGTTTGATGTCTGTTTCTCGTGTTAGTTGTCTGCTCACTTGTAGTCTATGTACAAATAGCAGAATGGAACGATGCTCATCACAACGGACACTTGAGCACATATCAAACTGGTTAATTCAAACCGTGACAGAAAACAATTTAGATTCAACAAGGAAGCCAACCTCAACCGTAAAACACAGGTTGACACTTAACTGACTCGATCAACTTGTTCAGATTGTCCCTAGGAAAACGAAACCCCTAAGTGGCCGACGCTCAGCAAAGCAATAATCATTAAATTCAACCAACGGGATTAACGCAACAAATCAACTTATCGCGGCACCTATTCTAACGACGTGCATGGCGACACGACAGTAAATATACCCATCTTGGGTCACATTTGCCTTTTTGTCTGTGATGGTGAAACAGTAACCTGATGCACACTAAGGAAACATGTAACTACATCACCAAAGTCATAAAGCATCATCATCATCATCATCATCATAACAGCCATGAGCCTGACCAAAAGGTACTGTGGCTCGGGCTGCCGCTCACCTCAACAGTGACGTGGAATATCCTAGAAGAAAACGTTACTAAGAAGAAAAATTAATAGAAGTCTAAGCGAAAAGAACTAGAAATGGTATGGATAGTTGCCATTATGACTGCGAAGTAGCTGCATCAAATCGAGAAAGCCTCTCTAACATAGTCGGTTTAAGAGGTGATCAGAGATACACCCGCATTCCGGCAGGCGACTCCCCTATCAACTTTAAACCAATATGGCGCAGTCAGGGTTCTCAAATATTGTGCCCAAAAAGTTGTCGTTGCCCCCAGTGGTTTACTCACTGTTGGTGGTCTCAGTATGTATTCGCCGGTATGGTACAGATCACTGCTACGTAGTATTATAACATCGCAGGCTGTGCAGGTGAGTAGTTGACCGATGATCGGCTTCGAGGGTTTCCGGAACACGGGCGACTGTCACCATAAGTGTCGGCAAGGCGTGTATCTGCATCGATGCAGGAAAGTCCGGAGTATAATCCGGTCCGCCCGCGAGACTGGTCGCGCTGGCGACATGATGCTGCTCCCGCGATACTATCACTTAAAATGTGGGCATTCAGAACGCGAACGAGTACAAATAAGCGAGCTTGTTGATAATCTCCTTGCGAACCACAGGCCGTTTCGCGAACCATCGAGCAAACAGGAACGCAACAATTGACTATAATCTCCTTTCAGTGGAAAACCAAACACGCTTATATCCGAACGACCAAAGATGAACAACCGCCCGCACCCGCTTGGCAAAGAGTAGTGATTCGTTATTCAATTCGTTGATGATATACCCATTAAACCGGTAGGATCAAAGATACAGTATGTGAAATGTCACAATTCAGATTACCTATAAAAGAGTGGGAGTGGCAATGCCAACACAGCATCTTAGAACGCAACATCATTTGTACTCTGCAATGGTGAGCAGGCGATTCCGTACGAACCAACCTGGTACACTCCACATTGGTTCAGAACAGATCTACATTGTCTTCGGCAAGGGGCTACAGTAAAAAAATGTGTCCGATATTCAGATGGTCTCAACCGGCGCACAGGAAGAAGCAACCGCCCGTTCGCTGACTCATAGAGCGCACACTCCGTAAGTCGTCATTACAAAATTGATCAGCGGAGGGGGAAAATTGGAACCCTGAGAACGCCTCTAGAAGTGATGAAAACGGCCACAAACAAGAGAGTGTCACATAAACCACGTCATGCCAGTTGGTAAAAAAAAAAGAGAGTGAGCATACAGTGATCTCAACAGATTCACGTATTTCCCTGGTACTCCCTTGCGAAGAAGACAGTTCCAGAGAACGTTACGAGCAACTGAATCGAAAGCAGCTCTCAGTCCAATGACAATGACGCACGACGTTCGAGACTTGCCTATATGCAGTGCTTGATTGGTTCAAGCATCGTGTGCCAAGTAAAAATGTGGTCAGCACCTCCGGACGGATGATCCTGCCTGTTCTCTCACGTAATCGTGCTTTCTTGGTGTTACTGGCCGACATAAAAATGCAGCGTTGAGTAACTTGGTAGACAACTAGATACAACTTGATGCCTCCGTGCTTGTCACAAAGAAAACTCGTCGAGCACTCTTTTTGAAAATAGGGATCATGATTGATAAGATCAGTGCGAGGTACCTCTTCAGTCGCGCAATTCGCTGGAGGAGCTTTGGTCAGCTCTGCTGATCAAACCTCTCTTTGCCACTTAAACACCGAGAACGAGGGATGAGGTTCTGATTGCAGGAGCCTTGTATACGCTTAAACTGAAGTTGAGCTCAAGATACACTTCGACTTACGACGAGCTGGGCCGTCTGGAGTCACTAACTGACATGTCGGGTCCGTCGTCCACTCACTGGTCGAGACAGCTGAAACTGTTCTTCGCAAATGATTCAGCCCCACCCGTCAATGATTGAGATTGAGTGGCGATAAATGAACAATCTTTTTAATATGGTCTTACTTACCACCGACTTGAACGACCAGTATAACACGGATCAGGGAATAAAGCTTCTGCATCTCAGATTAAAAAAGGCTCCTCCATCTCTTACGACTGTTCAATCCAAGTAGTGTTCACGGTCTTTGCACAAGCTTTTAGTCAGCTTGCGTTTACGTTCTCGACGGTCGTCATCGTACTCAGAACGGTGGCTGAGAGACGCTGTGCATGAGGTTTATGACGCGAGGGCCAGTTCGTGCAGGGGTGAACAGCTCTTCGGAAATACATTCACAGCATGTCTTCATAGTACGGTGATGTTCCAGTCGTTGTATCTTTCACCTGACTCGAACTGGGCAACTTGTTCACCAACGCCTTCTGGTAAGCGTTCTTTACACCCTCATCGCTCGAATGCCAGTTAATTACCTTGCATTTACGAGCGTGTGTCCTCTGGGTAAATGACAAAACAAAACGGGCACGCACAACAGCATGGTCCGAGTCCAGGTGGTTGCTCCAAAAGGCACGACAGAGTTGCCGCATGTAACTGATCTTATATGATCAATGTGTCCACAGCTAGAAGCACACGGAGGTCCCTTGTAAACACAGTGTTCCTGTATGCATGCCGTGCTCGAAATATAGAGATCGAGAGAACACAGCTGCAATCTTGTCGCATCTGATCGTGGTGTACGAGACACCAAACATACCTCGGCCGATCTTCTGTCGGGGAAACGACCAAGCTGGGCATTCAAATCGCCCGCTAGTATGATGATGTCTGAGTGTTTAGTTTGCTTCAGAAGGTCAACGAGGGCGTCATAGAACGTATCCTTGGTATCATCCGAACAGCTGTCTGTTGGAGGTACGTCGATATAATGAAATACACAACGTCTTCTGATTTGCGTCGACAGACTTTTACCGATGTATTGAGTCTGACAGCGCACAAGCGACTGTTCACTGGGATCCAATCGAGCAAACATTGCTCTGCTCTGGAACTCAGTGCGATTCCTCCAGTTTGACCACGAGATTCAGTCTTCGACGTCACTAGAACCCTGCGAGAGAATCGCTTGATGACAGATATGAGAGTGAGCTCAATGAGATAACGGTGCTAGATCGGTCTCCGACACGCAGCACACATCAAGCTCCAGACTTGAGAGAGTACTAGCCAGAGCAGCTTGCTGACCGACTTGTCGGAGAGTGCGGACATTGAAGGCGCCAATGTTTACCGGTTGTCTTGGCTTTAGAAAACAATTGTCGCCCGAAGGCATATGGAAGGCGGGAAGAAATGGGGGTAAACAGTAGGAGAAAGTCGTATTGGGTTAATAATGTCACTGTCGGGAGAGCGATAACTTCTGATACTTCCCGGTCGTTTATGCGCGGAAGGGGTTGACTTGAGGGACCCCACCGCGTCTCTGACTCAAAAGTCTGATCCTGCAGGACAAGAGGATATAGGGTTTTCTTGGGGGCCCCACCCAGAGCCACTGACTCAAAAATCTGACTCATTGGAGTGAGGATTGCTAGCCCGAGGGCGCAGTGAATAAGACATTGACGTCTGATTCTCAGCACTGCTGCGCGCAGTGGATGTACTCGAAAGCTACATCGGGCTTTTGGGTGATATCAGATGTTTTTCGACCGTATTGGATAATACGCCGGCGGTCACGGTCAACCGTTGGGCGATCGGAGTGCCTTTGAGGAAACCTTTTCTAACCGTTCTTCTGATACGAGAACACAGTGTCGCGACTAATAAAACAGTTTTGCTGTATGTCCCATAGGACCGTGCCTCACTACCTAAGCACTCCTACGCGGTCAGTAGTGCGACATACAATCCTATGAGTGTAACTGCTTTTCGTCTGGCTGCTCCCCTTTGGCCTGTCTGACAGGGTTGAACCTGGAAGGACCGGAGTCCTAGTCAGCATAGCCCGCCGGATCGAAACAGCACACAAGCCCGACCACCTCGTCAAGTATGCATAAGGTCGGGATAGTGAGAAACGATGTAATGCTGTCTAAAATGATATGATATGTACAATTCAATACGACACATGAAGAAGTCATTTTTGATGCGTTACATGCTAAAGGTCGACTTGTAAATTACATAATTTTGACTACACAGAACATAGTTAGGGAGCATTGTAGATTCTAACAGTATCTCACAGTTAATGCTGTTTGAGACGTAAACGGGGGCACGGCTCTAGACTGTACTAGGAAATATGGTCTACCATGAAGTCTATAAAAAACCCAAATAGAGTAGGGAAAACGTTCCAGCACAACTACTAATCACATTGCTAGGTCCGCAGTGCGGATTATTTCGCTACGACAGTTCGCTTTACGCACTCTAGTCGAGAGCATATCCAGTGATACAGAAAAATACACCGGTACAACCAAGCGCACCTGGCCAAACATTAATCATCCTAGTCCTCAGCCCAACAGATAGGTATTCCACCCTCAAACGTCAGCTTACGAAGTCTCAGAAGCACAACACACTACTATTTTATTTATGGTAAATAGCCGAGAAGTTGGGTAGAATAAACTGAACACTACTCACAGCTTGTCGTAATCTTTACGCCTAGGTAAACATTTAGAATTAACATGTTAAATCTGAACAAAAACGCCGGCAAAAAATATGGATGCCAAAATAACGAAACACGAGAACCATTCTACAGAACTTACTTGGAAGAGATCCTAAACCTTGGTGTTCGTTGAGCCTTGCACGTCGGTCAACTCCTTCACAAAATTGTGACTCCAGTTCGCCAGCCATTTTTGTCTGGCTTGAACCAGTCTGTCTGTGTGGAAGACCAGCATACTCACCAATTATGATGCTCCCTTTGTGTTCACGTGAGGTGGCACCGCCCATAAGACGTAGAAATTTTTCATTCCTGTCCGGCGAACCCAAATCCACAGTTTCCCATGCGTTAGCTGAGTGAACGTTAGGGCAGTTGGAATCTAAGTGATCTTGCTTGGACATAGGACTGAAGTTGACAAGAAACGATAGAACGTATTCGTTCATATCACCAGTATTATCAGCGGTAGTGCATAAGTGTTTAACATGGAGATACTGCCGCCATACCAATGACAGAAAAAGGTCCGAGTCCAAAGAAAGACAGAGTGGGACTCGATACACAGACCCCATGCCTAAACTCAAACATTTAACATTATCGTGTCCACATCATGCAAACAAACAACCGAACCGCAGGTGGGAGTAAAGCGACAGCTCTGAGACGCCTTCCACTCGGACCTCACCATCTTGCTTCACTACATACACCTCAGGCAAACAACACTTACATCAAGGAGCACGATTAGCCGCCATCTCTCTCAACGTCTCCGGCCGCCGACTCTGAGCCTCAAAGTCTGACCTCTTCCACTATCTTGACTTGATGGTCAGGCTTAAGTGTTGTAGTGACCAGAGTGGCAATAGTGACTACCGCTTCGAACCTTTCAGGTACAACCATGTCAGACAGGAAGCAGGTATACTCAAATGGTTATGTCGCACTAGTGAATGCGTAGGACTGCTTAGATAGTGAGACCCGATCTCATGAGCATACGGTCATACCCGCACACGTTACTACCGAAAATGATTCAGATGCTATCAAGAACGTAATCTGAGATACCCACATAGACCTTCTGAAACTAAACGAAACATCCGGACTTCGTTGTGCTTGACAATGATAGGCACACACAACTCGGTTGTCAGGCACCAGCAGAGAGACTGCCAGGTGATAAGTCCAGTGTCCAGGCACAAAGCAATCACAACGGTGATCGACTGTTACCTATATGCGTATTCCAAGGAATCTATATATCGATTTATGAAGTTAGACACAAAAGACAGCAACGCTTCAAATGGAAACCGCCCAGTATAGCTCAACTCCGGACGTAAATCGATCATACTGCCGTCAGCTACCTGTAGCGTCACTTGATTAAAGACTGTCGTTTATTTTGGAGAACGGCCTGGGCTCAGATCATGCCATTGTTCGTACTGGCTCTGTTTTGCTGTTCGCTCGGAGATCGCCTACTCCGTTAGGAACCGAGTGACGAGGGTACACAAAACACCTATCAAGCAACACTGACAGTTAAGCTGCGCAGGCCACAACAGTGAAGTGATTCAAACGAGCAGCGAAGATAAATTTCAACTGCTACAAGAATTTCCTGTGAAGAAATCTGTTCCAAAAGAGCACAAGAGATACACTCGATTTACGGCAAACACTGGAGCATGAACACTGTTTCTCCCAGCCAAACGCCGCGGTAATTTTGGATCTGAAGGATAATTTTAATTCGAGTGCGCAATATGCTTCTCGGGCTGTCCCCGTCAATTTGTTGAGGTCGTATGCTCATTCCGAGTGTGGAGTGAAGACTTACAGACAGCTACTTCGAACGTCCCTTGTTTCACGTCTATCTGTGGACTGAATATGATTAAACTGTGCAAATCTAGACAGCAGCAGTCGTAGAAGCCGGAATACAACTCATTAACGTGTAACTGCAACTTGGCGTCTTCACCATTCAACTGCCCCGAGAAGGTCGTTATTAACGTTAAACGGTCCACAGCTATTTGGAAGCACCCTTATTTTTCTGCGCAACCGGATGAGAAGAAACGGGGGCGGACAATACTTAGAAGAGTTGCAAACGTGAAAAACTAACAGAAGAGCAATCCCCATGATTACCGGCTGGTCTCTGAGGCAATTCATCTGCACTTCCACGCTGTCTTCCTAGTCGATGGTAGCGATCGAACGTTTGCTCCTGCGGACACTCTCATCAACGTGCACTCTGTCCCTCCTGTTCGCGAAAGGTCCTTAAGCACGCTGACAATTGATGATTAATTCGTACTGTGAAGTCATGTCTCATTACCGTCACCTGATGGCTAACATACAGAGCCAGACGGCGATTCTTCTTTGCTTGGCGAATGTTTCGGTATCGTAACATGGTCACCAAATGCAACAAGCAAGCAAGACGGAATTTAACGGGGAACGCTTACGTAACGCGCGCTACATGGATTCGTAAAGTATGACACCAAAGAGCTAGATTTCGGAATACCGTTACACGTTTGGATCAATCTCTTTCACTAGAGTTTTCCAGTGCTTGATGAAGAGACACAACGTTAACACTATTTCAGCGATTTGTTCACGGGTTCGAGGTTGGAGGCCCAATTCACCCGGATCCAGTCAGTTTGTCCGTTTCGATGTCAGCGGTTTTCTGTTGACCTGAAAGGCAGTCATTGAAAACAGGGTGTAGCACCGCTCTTGGGGGTTACAGAGAACTAATCTAACAAACTCCTAAGCAAGTAGGAACCTAACAACACTTTGAAACGGTCCCTAGAACAGCAGCTAACAACCCCTAATGGAAAGTCTTTCTAGTGGCTGATAAACCTGCAAAAGAATAATTGTTGCCTAAAGAATGTCCGAGATCGAAGCTTATAGAGCTTTTTGGCGTGACCCCTTCGACTGTTATCAACTACTGGGGTACGAGTCCTGCGCTAAAGAAGAAGTGCGTGAGGATTAAGTCGCCGTGGAGTGTTCGAAACTCAAATGGATTAAGATCAATAATTTCAAGACCCGTACGGGAAAGTGCCGCAAACCGGTGACCATTCTGGCGGCTACTCGCTGGACACGTTCGATGGTCAGTATGTATTTCAGATCGGTGTATACAACTCAATTAGCATATCCAAGCAGAGGTCTTATATAGACCCCGTAGACCGAACGAAAAGCATGTCTGTCTATGCGGGGAATGGCTCTTCTTATCACCCCGAGTCCCAACAACCTTGTTGGCGGCCACCTGGTGGCGATAAAAGGATAAAACGAACGACAATCAACTCCTTAGGTCTTTTTAAGGTCAACTTTCGCGATATCTATTACAGAAGAGTAAACGTGACGAACAATTGTTTTCGATAATTCATCATCAGATCAATACAATTATATAGATTCAGCAAAATCAAAACAGTGTGTACACAAGACAAAGAGGTTTAGCAGAATGTCATTGGATCATACAGAGCGTTACAAATTATGCAGGCCTCGATAGGCTAGTCACTCAGAGAGCAAATCACCAGTGTTAATGATGGGTGGTTTGAAGTTCCACCCCCATTACGTCACAAAGTTATCGGTTGGAGTTTGGATGGGCATGCAGACTGATGGTGTGACCTTTGGCCACGGCAACTGCAGGGCTTGTACGAATTTTTTGTGAACACAAAATCGGATTGCGTAATCGAATGGCGATCGATTCAGCAGTAGCCAACATCCGTTGTCTGACCAGTTTGGGGTGGTTTATCGGGACTTTGTAGACAACACGGAACGCCTGAGTGGGGTCAACCCGGTGATCAGTATCTGCCAAATGTGCAACCACTGCACTGTTGATGGATTTGATCGAACCTGTCCCGAGCCACGCTGGATGGTGTTCTTTGATCCGTTTTGACAAACGCCTCGTCGTGCGACCTACATATTCTGCCGTACAACGGCAGGAAAATGAGTATACAACCATGGATTGATCGAGGACAGGGAGTTTGTCTTTCAAGCTCAAAGTCAGCAGGGGATGTGGTGAACCAACTGCGTAGCGTTGCCGCCGGAAATGTGCGCCTGAGAGTCTGATAAAGTCGACGGTTTAGTGTCTCTGTTGCAATATCACTCTTAAAAGGGAGGCGGATGAAAACAGCCTTCTTTTCTACCGTGGTAATTTGACTCCGTGGCTTAGACACAATCATGTTCCGGGTTATGAAACGATCCGGGTAGCCATTTTCCCGCAATACGTTGGCGACTGTCTCCAGTTCCTGGTCTATTGTGTCTGCAGAGCAAATTTTCATTGCTCTACTAGTCAGGCAGCGGACGAGGTTTCGTTTCTGCTTTAAAGGCACGAAACTATTAAAATTTGTATATTGCCCAGTCCAATTTGCTCTACGATAAACGGAGCGTTGTAAACTACCATCTAGGCGCCTATTCAAGTTCACATCTAGGAAATGAAACGAGTTTTCTGATTCTGTTTCAGAAGTAAACTTGATGGCGGGGTGCGCCTGGTTGAATGAGTGGATGACACCGGGTAGATCATGCTCAGACTTCAGTAGAACGAAGATATCGTCTACGTATCGTCGATAGAAGCACAAACTGCTAATGGACTGACTCAGTTGTTGACTTTCAAGCCTGTCCATGAAAATACCCGCTAGAGGTGGGCCAAATGGAGACCCATCAGTCTGACGATAGAGTTCGTTGTTAAATTTAAACTGAACGTTGAGAGTACATCGTAGAAGCAGTTCTTTCAACATGGGTGTCGGTATGCTGAATCGAGTGTTCGATTGGTCGATTTGTTCACAAATGAAATTGACAGTCTCAAGCAGAGGGACATTTGTGAATAGCGAGCAGACGTCTAGCGAACACATGTACTGACTAGTCGTATTAACGTTCTCTACGTCATTAACAAAATCGAACGTGTCTCGTAGGCTGTGTGGACACAGTTGCCGGCGAATAGGTTGTGCTAACCACTTTGCTGTTGAGTGGTACGGAGAGTTGCACATATCAAGAATAGGTCTCAACGGATGATTCGGTTTATGGATCTTGGGTAGACCGTATAGACGAGGGATGATAGAGCCAGTCGGTTTAAGTCGTTCGAACTGTGTCTGTAATTATTCCTAGTTGCAAAAGTCGCTTGAGACTGTCTACGATTTGACCCTCGATCTGAATTGTTTTGTCTTTCTCGGTTTCAGGTTTACTGAATTTACTTCGATCCGATCTCCAGTATTTTATTGACGTAGTCTCCTTTTCATAATAATTATGCCTACACGATAAACCACCCCAAACTGGTCAGACAACGGATGTTGGCTACTGCTGAATCGATCGCCATTCGATTACGCAATCCGATTTTGTGTTCACACAAAAATTCGTACAAGCCCTGCAGTTGCCGTGGCCAAAGGTCACACCATCAGTCTGCATGCCCATCCAAACTCCAACCGATAACTTTGTGACGTAATGGGGGTGGAACTTCAAACCACCCATCATTAACACTGGTGATTTGCTCTCTGAGTGACTAGCCTATCGAGGCCTGCATAATTTGTAACGCTCTGTATGATCCAATGACATTCTGCTAAACCTCTTTGTCTTGTGTACACACTGTTTTGATTTTGCTGAATCTATATAATTGTATTGATCTGATGATGAATTATCGAAAACAATTGTTCGTCACGTTTACTCATCTTCATTTATTAAACTTTGTGCACCATGTATCACGAATAGGTTCCCGGAGTCTCCTCCGAGCGACATATGTGCACACTTGCTGTCGTTTAGAGGGAGACTCCAGTCATCTGACCAGCACTTAATACGGTCAAGGTCAATCTGTAATGCACTGGGATCACAAGCATTCCAGATTTTCAAATCATCAGCATAAAGGAGGGCGTTGCTAGAAATAAGGTCAGGAAGGTCATTGATGTATATTAGAAACAACAACGGACCGAGTACGGATCCTTGAGGAACTCCAGCGGAGATCGGAGAAAGAAAGGTCCGATCCGGTTTTTACTCTGAAAGTCCTGTTGCCAAGAAAGGATGCAATCCAGCGGAGAACCTCACCTTGGATGCCATAAGCCTCTAGTTTATGTACAAAAGGACCGTGTGGGACACGCGTGTCCGCGGTGACCGCGGTCAAAGGCTTTGGCAGTCGAAGAAGATAGCATCCGAGATATGGCCGTTGTCTTTGGCGTCTGTCAGGCCATCCATGAAAGATTAGCATATTGTTATGCATGACCGGTCGAGAAGAAAGCTGTAGTGGACAAGTGGGTATGCGCTAGACCCTCGTCCACTAACAATTTAAAACGCCTTTCCTGAAGAGCAATCGAAACGTAGTCCCAACAGGCATCGAACTAAAGAACGCAGTGGGTTTAGAAACAAACCGTATATTTCCAGCAATGTTTGGAAATATGATAAGTAGTTAGCTCTAGCCTAGTCTGGGACCAACGGCAGCAACCAAGAGAAGAAAGAAAAGAAGCGCGAGGTGGGCTACCGCCCACTCGGCGGCACTCAAAAGCGCGCCAAGCGAAAAGTGCGTGGAACCTTCGAGTGCGTTAAACAACGCTCGGAAAGGTTCGGGTTGAACGACCTTGAAGAATGGAATAGTAGATGAGTCGTTAGGAAAAGGACAAGCATTCGCTGCGTGCAATTAGTTGCACGACTGAAGAAAGTGGCACTGAGTTCATATCAGGCCTTCCTATAGCAGGCGTACACAGAATCATGCGTACAGAACAAACAAGGAAAACATGGTTGCTTCTTCAACACCTGCCTGCCCTCATCCACCTTAAACATCTACCTCTGTTCCCATCTGTATGTGGACAGCACTTGGGTGGATCGTGATAAGATTCAGTGCAAAGGAGTACTGCTGCCTTTGAATGATCAACATGTCTTTTACCCCGTTGTACATACATGTATCTAATCGTATAATAAACAGTTCCACGTCCAATGTTCCTCCTTTTCATATATACCTGTAGTAGTGCGATGTTTAAATTTTAACCGCGTTTAATCACTGTCAACATTTCAGATGTTTCACGTTGTTGAGTTCGACGACAACACGGTGGGCATTGCTCACAAATCGTGGATTACCAAACCTGGCTACACTTTGTGGCCTGGAGTGAGCAGTAAGCAACATAACAGGTTGCTTTTGGAAGGAGCGTCTGCTCCACAAGGAAGCAAGCTGTATAAAGTGAAGGTGCACAAAACCACGGGTAAGCACATTTTAAAATCAAATACTGTTTGTAGACAATTTCGAAAAGGCCTGCAGATATGAAGGCTTCCTTGAACAGCTTTCGGAAATCCCATCGACGGATGGCACTACTCCCATGGATAGACAAGGAAAGCGGAAAATGTACGTCCATTTAGCAATCATAATGCAACTTACGTAGAATACCTGCCGTGAGGTCAGACTTCACGGACGAAGCTGACAGTATTCCCCCGAAAGTGAGATATTCGGTTGACATCGACTACTCTCCACCTCCACCTCCGTTGGACGACATGTCGATGGAGTCACCTTCCAAGAGGCGTTTACCCCTGTCCTCTTTGGAAAATGTCCCCACAATGCTAAGTCCCATTGCCAGCAGGTGAAATGCATTATATAGAATTTCATATAGTTCTATAGTTCCTTCATGAAGACGCCGCCCCCTCAATCCTCGTCGTACGTGGTTGGACTAGGTAGACGCGATGGGCACGCAGGTAATTGTTTTTCATTGCAACCCGTTCATTTTCATATGCACATGGAAAAGCAGTTCCTCACCAAGGAAGTGCGGAGATCACACAATATTCCATGAAGAGCATCAAGGAAGATATAGAAGGTAATCACAAAACTTGCTTCACCCTCATTTGTCCTAGCCGTAAGGTTGACCTGCATTGATCATTATTCCACGATGACTAACACCATTGACAACTTGATCACGCAGAACGTCCGCTTACGGGAGGAGATGCACGCCATCCGTCTGGAGCTGAACGCGTTACGCTATCAACATGTAGTAGATAGCAGCTCAACATTCCAACGCTTCCTGTCCGTTTACCCATGCAGACGGTAGAAGATATACAGTTGCTAAACTTGAAGCTGGAGGACGGAGAAACGTATCCATTGCTGGTAATTGCATTAACCATTTGTTTACTGTTATTAGATTAACTACCTGTCCAAGTTGGGCGGCAAATCTGTCTCCGACTGCATCGCCAACCTAATGAAGTCGACCATGACAGACGACTTGGCTGCCGGTATCAATTGGCGAGGAGTGAATAGTAGATTCTCCTTAGCATCTACTCTGTTTGCATCCGCACTCGTCGGTAAGTTGTACGTCGACCAAATAATTTCTACACCTCACAGAAACCGTTATGAAACATCAATTCATCGGAGTTTCTCATGCGGTTGTGAAGGAAAAGGTACAACGTTGGCTACAGAATGCCAGGAGAAAGGTTTCAAAGGACAGAAGAGAAGCGGAAAATGCAAAAGACGAATGAATCGTCTTATATTGTGCAATTTCTGACATTATTTCGGATGCAATCATGGATGAATCTATCATTTTCTGAAACAACTGTAAGTTCTCTACCAGATTGTCCAAATGAACTATTGATGTATCTTGCTTATTAGCTGAGATATTCCACTTCTAATGCGTACTAAAACTTGTTTATTTCAGAAAGTGGAATTTTCACAAGTTCAATGGGATTTCTGACTTATTTCGGATGCAATCATGGATGAATCTTTCATTTTCTGAAACAACTGTGAGTTCTCTACCAGATTGTCCAAATGAACTATTGATGTATCTTGCTTATTAGCTGAGATATTCCACTTCTAATGCGTACTAAAAACTTGTTTATTTCAGAAAGTGGAATTTTCACAAGTTCAATGGGATTTCTGACTTATTTCGGATGCAATCATGGATGAATCTTCATTTTCTGAAACAACTGTGAGTTCTCTACCAGATTGTCCAAATGAACTATTGATGTATCTTGCTTATTAGCTGAGATATTCCACTTCTAACGCGTACTGAAAACTTGTTTTTTTTTCAGGAAGTTGAAAAACAACATTGGTTACAGAATGCCGATGGAAGGATTTCAAAGGATAGAAGGGAAGCGGAACATGCGGACGACGAATGAATCACCTTAAATTTTGTACATTTAATGATGCTTGCATAAACTATTTACATTTCGAAGTCGTCTTCTAACAATTTTTCCCATATGATGATATCAACGTATTAGGCCGTCGTGATATTCTGGGAATTCAGCTAGCAAATGGGTCGTGTTTGTTTAGTGCGTCGGGTAGGAAACGTGCCGAAAACCGTTGGTAATGAAATAAGGGCTACGAAAAATTTTTCCGTCGACCGACTCATGAGTGACTCAAAAGTGTTCAGTTGTTACACTCATGAGTCACTCGTGAGACGGTCATGAGTCACTCATGAGTCGGTCATGAGTCACTCATGAGTCGGTCGTGCTACCTGGGAAACAGTATAAATATCGTATAGACAAGGAAGCTGGAAACGTTGTCATACATGTTTCATCATCAAATGTGTTAGTGTTCTTGTTGAAATGCAATGTCCAACATTGTGTGGTCGTACATTTCCATTTCGATGAAATTTTCAACGACAACTGATTTGATCGTATTCTATCAGTGATTCTACAGATCGCCGGGATTACAATGTTTTGGTAAATGTTTCTAAACGGTTGCGCAATTGAATTTACGCACATCGTTTGTTTGTCATTGGAACCCTAAAACAAAATATTTTAAGCGGCATAATTAATAAATTTCAAGAACTGGAACGAACTACAAAATTAAAAATTCCTTTTGCCTAATAATTACGAATATCATAGGGATAACAACGAGACTTTCGGTCTACCGATATGGCCAGCACTTTTCCGGAGGCGTGGCGCGCGCCACGCCACGCACCTAGAGGCGATTCTAGGTGTCGATCGTCACCCCGGTGCTAGGTATCGGCCGACCAGCCTCTCATTCAAGATAATAGGGCGCCTGTTTAAACGCGCCATCATTAGGCATTCCTTCCCAAATAACCTGTGCTCTTCTATCTAGCATATGCTGGCCATATGGCCTTGTAATGACCATGGTCGTTACTGCAGCGATCGTGTGGTTTCTCCGATGGTCTCGACT